>JAJOOO010007529.1:0-82016 GCA_029582685.1 Solanum piurae
ATCAATCAATCAATCAACTGCACCCTAATCCCAATAATATACATCCATTTCGGTCTGAAAGTGGTATAAATAAGCTGCTTGCTTATGTATGCTCCAAGATATCATAGTTATCAGTCACTTCCTAGTCAAGAATCATTCAAAAGAGAAACCAAACAATAACCTTATAGAGGTTTACATAGTTGAGTATTTATAGGTACTTCAACCCAAAATAAGTGGTGTCCCTATTAGAATGGACTAAACTCAACTACATAAAGTTCTGCACATTTACACAATTAGCAAATTGAAAGAAAAAAAAATCAGCAATTTAAAGGAATACGTAACAAACCAGCAGCTAGAAAAAACACATGTAAACGAATTTCTTCATGTATGATATTGTATATCAAATAATCAATCAATCAACTGCACCTTAAACACAATAATAATATCCATTTCCTCTTATTCAGTATTAATAAGCTGCTTGCTTATATGCTTCAAAAATACCACAGTAGTAATCACTTCCCAGTCATAAATTATCCTAAGAGCAATCATACAATAACTTTATCGAGGTTTTCTCAGCTGAGAATCTATATGTTCTTCAACCTATAGAAGAAGTGATGTGCCTATAAAAGTGGACTAAACTCAACTACACAAATATCTGCACAGATTCACAATTAGCAAATCGAACTAATTCGTCAGCAATTTGAAGGAAATACATAACAAACAAGCAGCTAGAAAAACATTTGTGAATGAAATTCTTCGTGTATGAGACTGTATATATCAATAAATAAACTGCACCTTAATCTCAATTATATACATCCATTTCACTCTGAATTCAGTATTAATAAGCTGCTTGCTTATACGCTTCAAAAATACCACAGCTATAAACAATGACCTTATCTAGATTTTCTCTATTTGAAAATCTATACATGCTTCAACGACTAAACTCAACTCAATTAGCAAATCTAACTAATTTGTTAGCAATTTAACACGAAATACGTAAACAAACAAGTAGATAGAAGACATGGATGAACAAATTTCTTCGTGTATGAGATTATATATCAATCAATCAAGTACAATTTCATCTTAATAAGAATAATATACATCCATTTCGGTCCAAATTCAGTATTCATAAGCTGCTGTTTCACGAAGGAAGAGAGAATTATGATATACCTGAGTCTTAGATGATGAACCGATGAGTGCGTTAGCGAGAGCACCAAGTGGATTAGAAGAAGAAGAAGGTTCGCCACAACTAGGAGCACCGGTGACCAAGTCTCTCATCGCCATGACTTTGTTCGAGTTTTCTTCCCTCTTTTGTCAGTATTAATACGAAAATTGTAGTCGATTGAAGGGAGGAGAGATGGTGCCGGCGGTAAGGAAGACGACGGTCGACGGGGGAGACGGTGAGGACAAGGCGGAGGTGTAAAACTTGTTGTGTAGTGATTGTGTGGGGTAATATAGGGAAGGGAGTCGTGATTATATTTGTGATGGACAGAGATTGGGGTTTGGTCGTTTTTATCCTCTATTGGGAAATGTGACCAGCAGGCTAAAATTAAACTCTTTTTTAATAGAAAAAAATTACTAGATCGGTAAGTATGAGTGTTCACTATTTTAATAAAAATCAATTCAAATCGAATCAAATAAAATATAGAAATACTTGAATTAAACTAATAAAATATATACATATTTAGAATTATATACATATAATATTCTATAGCCACTTACTTAGAAGCAGAAATGGATGTCCGAGTGAAGAGGGGATTTATCTTGTTGGTTTCACGTAATGAGTGTACGTGGCAGTTTATGATGGGATTATGAATGTCAGTATTTTTTTGGTCTAGGCTAAAAGTGGTGAATTTTGAAGTTTTATTCACAGAAAATTAAGTGGTCGAAAATTCTGCAATGTTAGTCATTCTAACTAATTTTCTTTTTGAAGGATTAATAATCAAATCAAAATGGATCATAATCCATAACAATCAAATTGATAAATGTATACCATATTTGGTTTGATTTTATTTTAATAATTTAAAAATTATTTAAATTTATTTGATTTTGATCAATAACCGACTAGATTCTACTCGCATACCTCTACTTATAAGTAGCACATGTTATTAGGACTTGAAAGAATTTGTTTACATTGCACTCCTCCATATCTTAATTCACCTTGATTTTGAATAAAAGTCGTGTAATTAATTGAGAAGATATCATTCCATTTGTGATAATTAAAAGAAGTCGTGATTTAAATTCATGTTGTGTAATCAAAACATTCATAAATGCTATTGACACCTATCAACTGTATTTATAAATAGTATTTGTGATTTGGTCAATAATTAAGTCATTACAAAAGTGTTCAAGATCTCCATCAATTATTACTCAATAGATGTATGTGTAGAAGTCTTCGTGAAGCTGAGTTCTGGTATTCTACGAAAGCTATTTATTGGGATTCAGTTATAAATAATATATATCTACTCATTATACCTATTACTAAAAAATACTATGTTCTCTTATGCTTTTATGGGTCATTTGGTAACTGGTTAGAAGAAATGTTATACATGTATTAAATCATGCATAAGTATTACTCTTTCTGGGTTTTTTTTATGTGTCATCCCTTTCTATAAATAGCTGAATCATAATACTTGTCATTTTATAAAATCAATACATAAATTACCATATTCTTCCTATTATACCCTTGATAGAGTAGTTAATTAATCTTGAAAATATATACTTTGACCAACCTAGAAAATCTATAAGTAATTAATATTTATTGGAGTACTTCATACATTAACTTCTTTTTCCATTCACTATTCTAAAAAATCTGATTTTGAAAAAGAAATATCAACAAACAAATTAAAATATTTTTACACAAAATATATAGGAAAATTGAGGTGGAAAAAATTTATTTTTAATTTTTTTTGGATCAATTGGTGAAAAAAATTGGCTCCAAAATTAAACTCAAAAAATTAAATAGTCATCCAGATGCATTTTAAATTTTGAAATCTAACATATTCATCATTTATTATAAAGTTGACTTAAGAAAATATTAAATAAGTGTAGTAGGATAAAATTACTTAATTTCTTAATGCAAGTGCAAATTAAAAAGGTGACATATAAAAAGGAACTGAGGGAGTATATACTATGTTTGATAATTGGTTAGGATTATGTATAAAATTGATATGTTGTTTGATTTGTACTTTGAAAACGTATATATAACTAATACATATGTAAGTTACAAGGGAATCTATGTATAATTTTATGTAGGATATAAGATGAAATAACTAATACATAAATAATTAAATCCGGCATAAAATAATACAAAAAAATATTTCATAACCAATTAGTGTATTATAATACATGTATAACTCTAACCAACTATCAAACAATCCCTTAACGGACGTTGGGTAGCTGGTTAGAGTTATATATGTATTAGTAATTAGAATTTTTTATGTATTATTTTATGCATGTATTAGTTAGGTAGAGTTTAGTTATTTATGTACTAGTTATTCTATCTTCTATCGTGTGTAAAATAATATAAGATTACATCATAAGTTTTACGTGTATTAGTTACGCGATTTTATAAATTGTAAGTCAAACATCATATTAATATGGAAAAAAAGACAGATATATCCCCAAACTATCATAAATACTATACAGATACCCTCCGTCATATTTTTGGGACTTTGGTGCCCCTACAGTAAAAAAACTAGAGTATATCTGCCCTTCACTCTAACGACATATCAAATAGAGACACGTGGCGCAATCCTACCGAGGGACCCGATTTGACCAATTAATAAAACCCAAATTTTAAAAACCCACCCATATTCACTTAACCCACCCGTACAACCCATCCAAAAACTTAAAAAAAAATCCTCAATTCCTCACACATAGGCTCACACAAACAAACCAAATAACCAAAAAAAATCCAATTTCTCCTTCATCTCGACAGACCAAACTGACATCCTTATTGTTGGGCCTTTCCTTTGGATTGTCGAGAGTACAAAAGCAAGCTATCTTGAGAACCAAAAGCATTTGCTCATCATATCCACTTCCTATCAACTTAGGATCAATTGCTATTTTAGGATCATCAGAATTCATTACATTTCTCAGCCACTTAACTAGACTTATCTCGGAAGTATGCTGGAAAAAATCATTTGATGGAAGTTTTTCAATTACAAGAACGGCTAACACCACACCGAAGCTGTATATATCACACTTGTTTGTAAACTTCAGTGTCTCTGATGGTATTCTGGTGCAAGATATCCCACAGTTCCCGCGACATTTGAAGTCGTAACATGTGTATGGGCGTATAGAACTACCTTTGCAATGCTAAAATCAGGAGAAAATGACATAAATAGTTCTTTAACTATAGGAGTAGGTCTAAAATGGTCCCTTGACTATACACTTAACGGATTTAGTCCTTTAGCTATTCAAAAACTTGTCAGCTTTGGTCCCTTAACTATACACTTACCGATTTTAGTCCTTTAAGTATTTAAAACTTATCAAGTTTGGTCTTTGTCCATTACAAATAACTTAGGTTTATATTAACAGAATTCATGCCTCGAAAAATTAAATACTTTAGCAACTTTTTCTGTTGTTTCTCTCTCCGTTATTTTTTCTTCAAATTAACCTTATGTGAAAACTCTTAACCTCAATGATTTAAAATAAAATTCACGAGGAAAGAAAATATAAGTCATAATTTTATTCAAGAAAGAATAAAATGAAGCATATTATTGTTACTAATGACTTAAATATGTTAAACTTTATTATAAAAAGAAAAAAATTATTACCCGTTAAATTCAAAGTTTGTACTCCAACGACTTCATCGAACGAAATTTGTTAGATTTTTCAGAAATTGAAATTTATAAAATGGTAGATTTGCAAAAAAAATTAACTTTTTTTAAATATATCAATTTTATTATTCTATTCATTTTATTTTATGTAAAGAAATTTGAGTAAATTAAATAAAATTTGCACTGATTAACATATTCAAGTGCTTAATTTTATCCTCCATTGAATAAAATTAGGACTTATATCTTCTTTCCTCATTAATTTTATTTTGAATCGTTGACGTTATTATTCTTTTCATAAGAGTAGTTTGAAGAAAAAAGGACGGAATAGAGAAAAAACTTTAAAAAAGGGTTAAAGATTTAATTTCACGAAGATTTCGATTGATATAAACCTAAGCTATTTGTATTAAAAAAATAGACAAAGACCAAACTTGACAAGTTTATAAATACTTAAAGGGCAAAAGTCAATAAGTTAATAGTTAAGGGACTAAAACCGGTAAGTATATAGTTAAGAGACCAAAACTGACAAGTTTTTGAATAGTTAAAAGACTAAATCCGTTAAGTGTATAGTTAAGGGACCATTTTAGACCTACTCCTATAGTTAAGGAACTATTTATGTCATTTTCTCCTAAAATCAGCAATTCGTTTTTTGGTTTGTTTGTGTGAGTTTATGTGTGAGAAATTTGGGACTTTTCATGTTTTTGGATGGTTATACGGGTGGGTTAAGTGGGTATGGATGAGTTTTTAAAATTTGGGTTTAATTAATTGGTCAAATTGGGTCCGGTCGTAGGATTGCGTCACATGTCTCTATTTGGTCTGATGTTAAAGTGAAGCGCAAATATGCTTAGTTTTTGAACGGCAGGGCACCAAAGTCCCAAAAGTATGATGAAATGTATCTGTATAATATTTACGATAGTTTAGGGGTATATTGTCCTTTTTACCTATTAATATTATATATAAATAATTCACTTCCTAACCAGATACTAAGCATAGTACTCCTTAGTCCTTCCTTCCATCTTTACTTGTTCACTATATTATTTTAAGATGCGTAATAATACTTGTTCAGTTAATAAAATCAATTGATATTTTTATCATGTTCACATTAATTAAACACGATATAATTATATAATCACATAATATTTTGATTGTTTTAATTTTAATTTGTGTATTCTCGAGCCATGTCTATAAGAGCCCCTTTGGATTGGCTTAAAAAAATAGTTTTTAAGTTAAAAATAAAAAGTCAAACTGAAATGACTTTTAAGTAAAAAAAAAAAGTAGGGCGAGACCTACTTTTGGTTTCTAACTTATTTTAAGTCATTTTTTACTTATTTTAAGTCAGTTTTTACCTTGCCAAACACTTCGTAACTTATTTTAAGTCATTTTTAATTTATTTTAAGTTATTTTTTTTATATTTATCAAACACTTTCAGAAGTCAAAAACTGACTTAAAAATATATTTGACCAACTTTTAAGTCAATCCAAACCGGGCTCTAAATTTAACTATATTGTTTTAGTTTTAGTGAAAAAACAGAAAGGACTATTATTGTCATATTTTTCGACAATCGACCATCAAAGAGTACAAAAAGAAAGAGAACGAAGAGAAAATAGTAGTGCTACAATGGCGTCCTCATCCAGCAGCGGCTTAACGTTCAAGCTCCACCCGCTCGTTTTACTCAACATATCCGATCACTACACTCGAGTCAAATCTCAGGCCACCGGTGCCGGTTCTAGCGCCAGCGCCGATTCCCCTCCGCCACCGCCTAGGGTATTTGGTTGCGTCATCGGTGTACAGAGAGGCCGAACAGTTGAGATCTTCAACAGCTTCGAACTTCTTTATGATCCATCTACTCACTCACTTGACCGTGCCTTCCTTGAGAAGAAACAGGAGCTCTGTTAGTTTATTCTTTCCTTAAATTTTATGATTCTATACAAGGAGAATTAGGCGGAGTTTGGATGATTTCTCTGATTGCATAAACAATTTTTGCAAAACATTGTTTAAATTTTCTATTAAAGCTGTGCTTGGATGATATATTCTCATTGTTTTTCTCGTCCAATGGTCATGTTTGAGATTAAACAATAATGTAGGGGCGGAAAATCGCTCCAACAAAGTGATGTTAGATTTTTTACACTCCACCTAAGTTTACTTGGATTGTTTTGGTGATATAATTGATATACTGATGTTGGCAATTTTGAGCAGATAAGAAGGTGTTTCCTAATTTCTATATACTGGGATGGTATTCAACGGGGAGTGATGCTCAGGAAACAGATATGAACATTCACAGAGCTGTGAGTTCTTTTTCTTTGCTTAAAGTAGTGCTTATTTAATGCATTGGTTGGATTTAGATATGGAATTATTTTCTTATTTAGATGTTATATTTGTGGTAGTGAAGTGAAATAATAAACTAATAGTTATGTGGCAAAATTGGATCTAGTGGAAAGAGCGAATCACACCATGACATGTGGTGAGACTGAATATAGGAAGGAACACCTGCCGGTGATCCGGGGAGAACCGGGAAGACTCTCCCTGGTATGGCATATGAAGCCTTAGACACTGCTCGAGCAGGATGTTCGTAGCTGGTCATCCGAGAGAAGCTTCACCTGGAGAAGATCACCTTACACCTGGAAACAGTCACAATTAACCTCGGTAGATCAACAATCAACCTTGAGCTGTGAGCCCACATGTCCCAATCAGTTTCAAGTGAGGCATTTAAGCATAGTCATGTGCTATGAGATAACCTTTTCAGTACCCAAGCGTGTCGTCGTTTCACATTGAGGCGACAACTCAGTTTTTACACCTACACCACGGTCATAAAAAAAACTAAAAGAAAACTCAGTCTTTACACCTATAAATGGAGGTTTTGCGGATAATAGAAGACATTAGAAAAAATCCCAAGAAGCCTGTAGTTATTATCTTGTTTCCCCCATTTTTAGTATCTCCGTGAAAGAGGCTTTAATACCCCCTTCCCTCATGTACTATACATCTTCTTTGGGACGATCTTATTCTTGAATTAGATAACGACTTTGGCCCTTTTAGTCTAAAGGAAATGAACTTGATTGGTCTTAACCCACTTGCCTTTAACCTCTTTTCACAAATTCAACTGTTAAACATAATGACAATTTTTACGGAAAATAAGTTGATAAGTTAGTTTCATAAAAGAAAAAAACACAGCAAACTTTAAAATTTTGAATGTAGTTAAATGAATTTGAAGTCCTAAAACAGAAAGAATGTAAATTATGTGATAGAAATCTGGACAAGGAAGTATTGTCTCATATTCAAGTTATTTCTTGTTTATATTTTTCTCTTTTCTGTTCGATTGTGTTTGCTCAGTAATTGAGAGGTGCGAGTGAACACTAACTCTGCATGTTATAACCATCTTTTTTTATGTTTTTGATTCTTCATCATCTAGACTTTAATGTCTATCCATCTGGTATGCATGTATTCATTCATGTCAAGTAATATCTCTCTTATGGAAAAACGGACTGGGCTTGCCTCCCAGTTATTTGATGAACTACTTAATTGTCTATACTAAGATCGTCAACTTCTACAACCTTATTAAATATACTAGTAGTTTTGTAAGGCTATAACGGATTAACCCAATCTAAAAAACATACATTTGCCACAAGATATAGTAGTAGTTATGTAAGGCTACAACGAATTAACCCAATGTAAGAAACATACTCTTCACTAGATAGTTGATAAATGCATGTGTGAGAAGATGCTTATATGAAAAGGGTAAAATATGACTATATGAATATGATGCTTATTAGGAGTTTATGTTTGTGAACTAGAAGAATTATGTATCTTAGACATGGGTATGCGCTATGCCTTTATTGTTAGTTTTGTTTGTATTAGGTCAAGTGAAGTTTTATAAATTGAGAATAGGATATGAATTTGGACACTACATGGACTATACATGTTGATACTTCATAAAATCTGTAAAAATAAAGAAACAAACTGTATATCTATTTCTGTGGGAATGCAATTTTTCTTTGATAAGTCAATTCTAAGGGTAAGATATCAATAGCATGCTCAGTAAAAGATGCTGACACCCATATCCGTGGAGAAATAGTAGGCCTTCTAGAGATATATAGGAGATACCATAGCATCACGCTTTCTAGGAGTTCCTTCTTGGCTAATGGTATCCAGCCACTTGCTAAACTCAAGGTCTAGTGTTTGAATGTTCTTTTGGGGAAAAAGTGGCTATGATGCTCTTCTGTCATAGACAAATGTATCCAGGGCTTGAGGTACAAATAACCGTGTGAGGGGAAGTAGCCAAGGAGTAAATGAGGAAAAACCTCTCTGGAAGTGTTTCATATGGTCGGTGTGCAGAAGAGCATGTTTGACTCAGGAGAGACTGAAAAAAAGAGGATTTCAGATTGTTTCTAGGTGCTTCTTCTGCCATGAAAAGGAGGAAACAAACAATCATTTGTTCCTTCACTGTAGAGTGACTGCCCAAATATGATATATGTTTCAAAGCATTATCCAAGATCCTTGGGTGGTGCCTGAGCATACTGCAGACCTACTAAGCTGTTGGATGAGAAGAGGGGGGGAGTAAAACACAGAAAAAATGGTGGAATCTCGTTCCATCTTGCATATGGTGGTCAATTTGGAAGGAAAGAAACAATAGGTGTTTTAAGAATATTACTAACCCAATGCAAAAAGTAAAAGAAAATTGCATTAATACTCTATACTTTTGGTGTAAAGAAGAGGGTATATATGAAGTAGATCAGTTAGTAGATTTCCTAGGCTCTTTGTAATCAGGACTACTCTGCGTTGGAATTTTTTGTTTGGTTGCCAGCATACCCTCATTGCTGATGAATACAACTTTACCATTCTCAAAAGAAAAAACTGAAAATAGTAAGTTGTTGAAATTGTCAATCTATAAGCTGGAAGCATCCGCTATCAAAGCATTGAAGCAGCATATACAATCCAAGCTCCATACCAGGTGGATAAGCTGCATTGGCACTCAACAGCCTGAAGAATATTGTGTACTCTGTGCAGACTGTGCATTGGAGAATGAGCTAAGCATGTGCTGTATGCTTCTCAAAAATGAATGCTATAAGTTAATTCAATTTGCATAGTTTTGACTGTATTCTCCGCGAGATCTTCTGAATTCTTTGATACATACTTGTTCTTTGGGTGATACTATCTGCCTATAATCTGGTGACTAGGTCCAGCTTGTGATATCCCATTAGTTTAAATCGTAATAATATCTCCTTTTCTAGAATGTGTTGAGAATGGCATCTAGGCCCATGATTCCAGAATAACTTTATTCTGCCCTCTAGATGAATAATCTACATTTGATTTTCCTATAGAGCATTGGTTTTTCCCTTCAGTTTTTGTCAAGGCATAACACTAGCATATTTTGTTGTATCAGTTGATGGATATCAATGAAAGTCCTTTGTACGTTCTTCTCAATCCTTCTATCAATCATGCACAGAAGGACTTGCCAATCACTATCTATGAAAGTGGTATGTGTATATTATTTGTCACTGATGCTCTGTCATATTACTTGTATTATCTCCTTTCTGGGTGGCAGATAACATATTTTATACAGAGCCTTCCACCACGACCCTCGTTATTGTTCTAACCATCTCTCAAATGATTTTGGGGTTTATGCCTTGTGTGCCAAACCATGATTCATAAACTTTGCAGAAATTCCAATTAGAATATCTTCTTGTGTCCATCTTTTGAGCTCCTAAAGTTACTGATGAGAATTTACTGGTTTCTTTTTTGTGTTTTGAAACTATTTATGGATACTCAAAGAGTTGCATATCATTGATGGCATCCCACAGCTTATTTTTGCTCAAGCAAGCTACACAATAGAGGTATCTCCTTATGCATTTATCATGTCATCTTTTCCACAAATTCTTCGGAACATCTAACGAATTCATTCTCACTTGCAATACCTGACTGTTTACTAGACCGTTGAAGCTGAACGGATATCTGTTGATCATGTTGCACATCTTAAACCATCTGATGGAGGCTCTGCTGCAACTCAGTGTGAGCACCTTTAACTTCATTTGTCTTCTCAAAGCTCAAGCTTTTATTGATGCTTTATACAAAGTAGAATGATCTTACTGTTGCCCTAACTTTTTAGTGACATGGTTTGTCTACTATTTATTTATTAGTTCTATTTGTGCAGTGGCTGCGCACCTTACCGGCACACATAGTGCCATCAAGATGCTGAACAGCAGAATTAGAGTGCTACATCATTATCTTCTTGCTATGCAAAAAGGTATCCAGTTTTGGCTAGAAGTTGAACCTACATTCTAGTTGATTGTCGAAGAAGTTCCTTATTGTGGAAAAAACACTTTTAAGTTTAATTGGAGAATACTCGCCACGAAATATAGTTTTAGATAAAACCTGGATACAAGTTAACATATATATTTTGCATCTGAAAGTCTAAGATGCTTAGATAGCCTCATGAACTATCCTAGTCAAGCAAAATGTATCTTTACTTGAAACTGTTTTTGGAGAATGTTAGTCTCACAAACTTTTTCAACAATTAACATGGAAATGGAAGAGAATATTTTTTCATGGTGCAGTGGCTGTAGAGTTTTAATGTCTTCCCTGTTGGGTGTAGGTGAAATTCCTTGTGAGAATTCATTGCTCAGGCAGGTCTCCAGTCTTTTAAGAAGACTACCAACAATTGAGTCAGAGAAATTTCGAGATGATTTCTTGATGGTAGGTGTTATTTGACCTTGTTATTGGAGTTGACGTGGTTAAAGTAATGTAGTCTTTTTAGTATTCTCTTCTTTTTCTTTTTTTTTTACTTTGGAGGTGGAAACGTTTCTTTATTTGCAGGATATTTTAAGAGTTTTCTAATAAGAATTTCATCAGCTTCAAATAGTTACTATGTAATTGCAACGTTGGATACTGCAAACTAGAAATTTTCATATTTGTTCTAGGTCCACCAATCAGCTTTGGCCACTTTCTGATTATATTACTTTATTTGCTCTTTTCTTGTGTGCAGGAATATAATGACACATTGTTAGTTAGTTACCTGGCCATGTTCACCAACTGCTCTAGGTATGATGTCTAAGGCTTCTTGCACTAATGCTTTTTGAGATTTGTATAAGTAGTTAACTCTTCTTCCCCTTTTACTCCTTTTCATTTTTCATTGTTAAAGAAATATCCAAGATTATTGTGTTGACAATAGGGCTAAAGGTCAAATAATAATGGTTTTTGCCGAAGTTGCATTAAGTTTAAGTGGGAATGCAGAATAAAATTGAGGTGTCCTGTGAATTTGTTCAAGATATCATATAAGCTTAGCGCAGCCTAAGATGGTAGGAGTTTGTAAGTTATATTTATTGACAAGCAGGAGAAACAGTTCCCTTGGCCATGTCTTGTATATATTTTTTGTTTGTTTGAATCCTGTTTATTAAGAGTCATAATATAATAGGATCTAATATTTTTCTATTTTCTTCGTTGCAGTACAATGAACGAGTTGGTTGACAAATTCAACACTGCATATGAACGGCATAGTAGGAGGGGCGGGAGAACTTCTTTTATCTGAAAGTTGATATATCTCCAATATTGCCTTTTTGTGCTATTTATTTCCTTCAGTAGTTGCAGCATCGTAGGTATCCGATTAATGAGGATATAGGAATCATTTAGTAGCTTCATTTTTCTTTTGCTTGTCCTTAGTGTTAGCCTGCCCATTTTCTTTGATTCTTGTGTTGCTATCAATCTATGTAGAAAATGGCAGATGTTTTTGGGTAGAGAAGCTTTTAATTAAGCACTATGGCATTTTCCTGCTTCCATCTCTGCAGTAGTAATTTTATTTAAGAATTATTCCATTTGTCATAATATAGTAAAGAATTGCGTTGTGAGTTACTCAAAAAAAATGTGGTGAAGGAGGTTATATATGATGAGATCCATTAACTTTTATGATTTGTCTTATATTAGCCTTTTGTTTACCTTTTGATTTAGAGATAATGGTGAAAAACACACCTGAAATATAATTTTTTTTTGAGAATTTTCTATTTGAACTATTAAGTATTTGTATATCACCAATTATTTATTAAAGCACGTTGAAATTAATGAGTCAACTTTCATATAGACAAATTTTATGGCAAATTAAATTGTTACGTGCTTTTTGACGATTGTATACAAGCATTTGGTCTAGTCAGCTTCAAGGTGTGTTTTAATAAATAATTGATGATAATTCGGATAGAAAATGCAAACACTTAATAGTCTAGATATGAAACTCACAAAAAAAATCATAGTTGAGATGTGTTTTTAACCGTAATTTATTTAATCCATGTATATCCAGCTTGGTAGCTAGGCAGACAACAAAAATAATTCAAATTTACCCTTAAAACAATCAAAAAAATAGGTTCAATTATTTGGTACAAAAGCAGAGTCATGAAAATAGTAATTGGTACATCCTTATTAGATAATAATACTGAATGAAACAATACATATTTTCAAACAACACAACACAATCCAAGATTTTTGACTCCTATATGGATTTGACCATAAATCTAAAGACACAGAGCTGGAGCAGTTAACTTCATGGTTCTCAAAATTAGATCGATAATTCGGTTTTTGATACGAGGATGCCATCACTATCTGCATATAACCACTCTCCTTCGCGAATCATCATACCTCCAATGTAAATAGGAACATGCTTTTCACCTTGGCCTTTCTTGTTCGATTTCTGAGGGTGTGATGCCAATGCACGAACACCAATATCACAACCGTTAATCTCATCTACATCTCGAATGCAGCCATTAACTACAATACCTGCCCAGCCCATATTCTGGGCTAGTTGTCCCAAGTTTCCTCCTACCAGAGCACATCGCATACTCCCTCCACCATCTATGACAAGGACTCTTCCTTCACCTCTAGTTTCAAGAAGCTCCCTAACCAACACATTGTCCTCAAATACCTTAAGGGTCGTAATGGGGCCTGAGAAAGCTCGGCATTGACCATATATCTTGAAGACTGGTGGCAAAACTCGTAGATCGCCATTTGACAGATGCCCTGCATTCACATCACACACTTCTGCTGTTGCCAAGGACGCCATCTAAAACTGTAAACGTTAGCAACTGAATTAGTTCATTTTCTTTCCCCGCAGCCATTATCTATCATATGCCAGTAAAAAATATAGAGAATGAGATTAGCTAAATGGAGAGACATGGTTAATGATGATAATAATCGACCTCAACTTGCTTGGTAGTTGTTATTTTGTATCGTTTATCTATCATGTTTCATGTGGCCTGCCTGAAAATCTCCGGACACCTTAAACATAATGGTTGCCAAAACATATATTTGAAATTTCAATCGAATTGATGTTATCATATCTTAAGTTGTCACAGATAATCAGAACAAAAAAGAATTCTTAGAACTAAAGTTATATCTTCACTACAAATGTGTAAATCTGCTATATAGGCCTTGTAGGAGCCAGAAAGACGTTGAGACCGTGCATAAACTCTTCATGTAAATCAACTATAAGCAGACAGAACCCACATATATCAGCATTACAGCTAATATAAAACCAGTAAGGCGAAAGCACAAATCCAAAATAAGAAGGCAGTGCTGCATATGATTGAAAAGGTTGAACATGATTAAAAGATCAGTGCAACCAGTAATTCGTGAAAATTGGCTAAAAAATGAAATTGTATCTCGAATCAAGGACCGTGATGAATCTACTGGTTCTACCATAAAATCAGCTTTGTATTCCCTAAAATCCTTCGAAATTGCATGACACATGCTCAGAATGATGTGAAACAAACTTATATAGAACTGTCAACCCATAAAAAACAACAACCAATAATAAGATCGTCTAGAAACAAGGTTATCAACCAAAACGAATTACTGAATAACTTATAAGGATAGATATTACTACATGCTATGGATGGTCCAATACTGAATGTAAGGAAATGGTTGATAATATCAATAGGTTCTCCATGAGAACGACAGTTGATGTATACGTTCAATGCAAGATTCATACAGAAAATAACATCAAGAAAACAGATATATGTTCGCGATGAGTCAAAATAAGGGATCGGCTACTATATCTTACTATTATACTAGCAATATGTATATATATAAGTTCACCAAGCAAGAAATGTTACAATACCATATGTCTATACAAGAAAACTACCATTAAAGAGACACTCCAATGACATTAAGCAAGCAGAATCAACATTTGCTTGTAGAGTGAGCATCCCCCCCCCCATCCCCCCAGAAACAGATAAGAAGAACACTGCACTTTTCCCCAGAAGCAACAAAACATGCAGATAAAAGTAACAATTATGGCGTGTGACCTAAGGGTCAATGAAGCGAGTTGAGAATCATAAGTTCTCATATTTAAATTCTAGCGAAACAACAATACTAGTTGATTTTTTCCATCTGTTCAAGACTAGATGGACAAAGTTATCTGTCTATGTTGATCAGACTCTAAAAATATTGCCACTCATATCGGATCCTTAAAAAATTGCACTACTTTTGGAAGATCTAACAATCATCCACAATATTTTTGAAGAGTCCGAGCAAAATGGTTATCCAGTACCTATGTTGGTGGGAGGTGGGAGACAGCAAGCAGGGGAGTAGCTAGAGTGCAATTTACATGTTTGGCTGAACTCATTAGCTTTTGTTCAAACTCTATACTCATCTTTAAAAATCCACTAAATATGTACAATTATAATTTAAAATCCACTAAATGTGTTTTGAGATAAAAAAATTTTGAGATGATAAAACCCACTAAATATGTACAAATTATTAATTTAAAGCCAAGTAACTTGAGAAAACTAGAATTCCAAATTCCACTAGGTGCGTTCTGAGAAGATGTACGCAGACCTTACCATTATCTCATGAAAGTAGAGAGACACTTTCCGAACTCATAAACTTCGAATCAGGATACCAAAGTTGTAAGAAAAGTAACAATTACAATTCTGCAGTTGTACTCATTACAATTGAAAAACTGACTAAAGTTATAGTAAGAGTCACTAGTACAAGCTGATTCCGACTTTCTAACATAATAACTATCCGTTGAGTGACTACAAGAGAAATCAACCTGCCACAATGCAGAGACCTTCCATCCCATCAAGCACACAAAGATGAAATTTTTCTTTAAATAAAATAAAATTATGAGTGTGTGAAGCTAATTTCAGATTTTTGTTAACCTCAACCAAAATTTGGGTTTTATTTATCCAAATTCACAAAACCAAAAAATCAAAATCATAAACAAAACAGATAAAATCAACACCCAAAAAAAGCAACAAAGAATAAAAAAAACTACCTTTTTATGAACTTTTATGGAATTCAAGAATGAAGCTTTCGATGTTGAAATTGTAAATTTCGAAGTAGATCTAATCTATATATTATATTTTAAAATACAACATCGCTGTTTATTAATTCATACAGTGACGATGGACCTCTCTCATATCTTGTTGGTTTTTGTGCCACTCATCACCAATTTTCAATTGGCCACTATTTAATTTATATCATTTCAAGTTTTAATTTATTTGATCTATTTTAATTTGATACGAAATTTAAAAATATAACTTTTTTTTTAATTTAAAATACGTTAAATATATCAAAAAAATCATTTATAATTTTATTATTTTAAAGATATCTCGAGAGTTAAAATTAAAATTAAAAATAAAAGAAAAGAATCATTTTGATTAAAAAGAAAAGTATGTTAATCAAATTAAAATAGAAATAATATTCTTTTATGCAGTTTCATGTAAATATATATATACAAAACAAAAAAATGAATTGTAAATTGATCATCAAAGTGAAAGAGCAAAATATAACATAATAATTTAAATGCAATTTGACACTCATAATTGTATAATAACTACAATAATGATGGAAGAACTGAAGTGATGAGATTTTATTGGAATTTCAAATAAATTTTGAAAAAACGGTTAAGTTATTACCTAATTAATATTAATATTCTCCATTATTACGTGATTTTCTTTCTTATTTAAGAGTCATAATTATATAAGAAAATTTGTAGTTGAGTATATTAATATGACTTTATTTAGAGAAGAAAATTGCAAAGAGAGAATTTAAGAAAATGAAATAAATGATAATAATGACAAAATTATATGTATATTTTTAACTTGGAAGAAGACGGAAGAAAGAGAAGAATTAGAAGGAGATTTGAAGAAATAAAATAAATATTAATAATTAAAAAAATTCGAGTTTTTTGATTAAAAAAATCAATAAAAACAGTTTTAAGAAGATGCCATCTCACCTTTTTATTATCTAATTTTAGTATTGTATATTTTAGTAGAAAAAATAATTTAAAAATTCAAAATAAAAAAACAAAACAAATTTTGTAAAAACAAATAATACAATGCTTATAAAGTTATAATAATTGATTCCTGGGATTAAACAAATAAATAAAAGAAAGTAAGAAGAACAAAGAAAGGAAAATGAGTGATTTAAGAAAATGATATAAAATAATATTAATATGAAATTGAGGGAATCTAAGAAAAGATGAAATGAATTAAAATATGGCTATTTTAAATATAAAATTGTAAGGCAAAACTTTTAGTTTTTTAAAATTAACAAAAAGGCTAAGAAAAAACTATTTAAAAAATAACAAATATCTTATTTATAGTTTAACAATGTTGCATCGGCAAATAGCCTCTATTTTTTTTCCTTATAGCTAAATTAGCAATACCTTATAATAATAAATTGATATGAATTTTAATAAATAGTTGTTTTCTTTCCCTATATAATTCTTCCTTGATCTCCTTCTAATTTAATATGAATTCCATAAATACATTGATTCTTTATCCACATGATTTTTCTTGCCATACCAGTTTGTCTATATCCACCTTTATATAAATTGTTCATAATTGTAATATTACGTTTAGTAATTTATTAATAATTGAAGGCTCAAAAGTGTTATTAGTTTCTATTGGCCAAGGATATTTGTGTATAACATAAGTTGAAATTAAGATATTTTAATTTGTTCCAATCCTACATCTTGAGATGGCAAATAGAACATAACATGATAATTGCGAGATAAACTTACATAAATTTATAAATATCTTAATTAGCTTCATCTAATAATTTGGACGAAAGCTCAGGCAATTGTGTTGAAGTTTCCTAATGTGTTGTTTTATTTCTGATGTTTTTTGTTTTTGTTTTGAGCTTTGTAGGCTTCTTTATTTTGTCCACAAATGTTCTTATTTTTTGGATATCAATAAAATGGGACGAAATTCGATTAAGAAAAGAAAAGGAAACTAAGACATTTTAGGAAGGAATACTATAGGAATTGTGTTGAAGTTTCATAATGTGTTCTTTTGCTTATGATGCTTTTTTAAAAGTTCGAGATAATATAGATTATAATATAGTTTAAACTAGTCAAGAAATAAATAAATTGACGAATAGTTATAACAACAATGAAATCAGCAATATAGTAGGTGTTTGACCATGTGATATCATATCATCATAATGACATGAAATCAGTGTTTGGACATGCGATTTCATGCTGATTTCATTTCATAATTTCATATCATGACATGAAATCCCAAATTCATCGATTTAAGGTACGTTTGGTATGGAGCAAAATATTTATATTTATTTATTTATGTTTGTATTTTAATTGGTCAAAAGTGTTTTGCTTACTGTCTGGTAAGTAAAAAGTATTTATATGTAATGAGATAAATGCTTACCATCAAGATTTATAGTGGGATGAATAGAGTCCCTCTATTCCTAACTACAAACTTTTCAGATCTAAATTTAAAATGAAAAAACTCTTGATATAGTATATTTTCCTTTTAATTAGTTGTATGCAACACAAATTAAAATTAATCGAGTCAATTCATTTTTTATATCCTGAATGACATATCAAAAATTTAAATCTTTCATTCTAGAATGTACTCTAATATAAGAGGATGAAATATAGTCCTAAAGATACTACTAGGATTATTATCTTCTCAAATGAGAAAAATCTACATATTATATTCTTGTAAATTTATTCTTCAAATTGTTGATGTGTGATATGTAATAAAAAAAATAATAGTATCATACAATACAATATAATACAATATATTATGAAATAATATGTAACAACCATAAAAACAAAGCGTTACTCTCTCATTGTTGTGTTTACTAAAAATGTCTTACTCAAAATAATTATCATTTTTGGAATGTTCCTATTTTCTGTAACAAAATTAAACTTTTCGTATGTTTACTTCTTTCTATTTAATTTCCTCCTTTACCTAAAGTTTTCTCCTTTCACACTTGTTGTCAAATTTTCTCCTACACACACGCATTTACTAATTATTATTGGAGCTAATAGTATTTGTCGTACTTTAATTATTAATAAATTGTAATTTTAGTATATATATATATATGACTTTTAATTAATTGAAACAAGCCATTATTAATTTAATTGGCTTGTGAATATTTATAAATATATTATAATAATCAATCGTTTCAAATAACTTAAGCTTTTAACATCTTACGTTCTTTTAATAAATTTGGAAATCGACCTATTAAGAATTTCATATTTCAATCGTTGTAATTTGCTCCATGTATGACAATTGTCAAATAATTGGCTTATGTTTCAAAGGTACTTGTTATATTTAGACCAATAAAAGACTATTAGAGTAAACTATTCCAGAATATATAGATAGGATGTTTGCTAACTATGATGGTTGCAACTTTACCATACACACCATTTTTCATGTCACTACACACTCAGACCATTGTCATATTTTACTTATATATTTTAACCCATTTTATAGCCTATGCAATCGTATAACATTTAACAAAATTTATTTACTTTGATTTAGAAAGACGGGTAATGAGTTATGTCTAATTCGTTATTACAAAGTTGATCACGCTCAAAACTGTACAACATTTTTCATGTCACTACACACTCAGACCATTGTCATATTTTACTTATATATTTTAACCCATTTTATAGCCCATGCAATCGTATAACATTTAACAAAACTTATTTACTTTGTTTTAGAAAGACGGGTAATGAGTTATGTCTGATTCGTTATTACAAAGTTGATCACGCTCAAAACTGTACAACATTTTTCATTCACTACACACTCAGACCATTGTCATATTTTACTTATATATTTTAACCCATTTTATAGCCCATGCAATCGTATAACATTTAACAAAACTTATTTACTTTGTTTTAGAGAGACGAGTAATGAGTTAAGTCTGATTCGTTATTACAAAGTTGATCACGCTCAAAATTCCTCCTAAAAAGATAAGTGATCTCTATAAATATAATTCGATTTCAAGTCCGGAATTGAATTCTACATAGAACTAAAAAGTAGAGTATGAAGAGAGTAAAGCGTAATTTTTAGATATATTTGTAATTATTGGACCTAGACAATCTTAAAAATCTTATAATGACGTACTGAAAAAAGAATTTAGGAGACTTTCATAGACACACTATATAAATGATGATAAAATTTGAGATCCTTCATTTATTAATAAATTGTGATTTTAGTTATTCGTATGTTTGACTAAATATATTGACTTTCAATTAAATTAGAATATGCACTTTTGATCCATTCACTTGTGAATATTTACAAATATATTATGATTATCAATTGTTCATCACTGAATTACTCATGTGTTATATATTATATTTCATACCTAAAGGAATTCAAAAACACATTTTCAATAAATTAAGAGCTAACTTTGCTATGTCTTTTTAGCTCCGATAAATTTACTATGCAAAGAAACGCACATAATAAGCGCATAAATAATAATCAAATAATGACAAAAGAACACATAAAGTCTTTATAACAGATAATTATATGCATTTTAATGTCATTATAACAATTACCATTATACTTGTATAATGAAAATAATAGTAGTTTGTGATTTTCTCTTTATCCTTTTAATTTGTGTACTCTTTATATCCCAAAGAAAATAAGACTAGAATTGTTTATTATTTAGATGTCAAATAACATTTTTAACTCAATTTTTCAATTACATGAAAAAACTTTTTTAACTATAAAAGTTTTAATTAATATTACTCTTGTTTCTCCCCCACACAACTCCATTTTTAAAAGAATTTAAGAGTTGATATCTTCATTTTCATCCCTTTTATTTTCTTCTTTTAATAATCTATTTTGATATGTGGTGTTTGAGTCAATGATTTTTCAGAAATATTTTTTCTATCTCCATGAGATAGAGATAAAATCTGCATATATCATACGTCATCAATTTCTACTTGTAAAATTATATGGGGTATGCTATTGTTAATTCTCATAATCTATAAAGGTGTTATTTTTGGGATTGAAATAATTGAAAATTAAAAAAATGGTTGACTACCAGTCAAACTCTTTATTTCCACATGGATGTCTCTCATTGGCTGGTCAAACTTGAAAAATCACATAATTTGAGAATTGGGCCTTACCACCTAAAGCAAGCCCAGCCCACTTAAAATCCTTGATATGAAAAAAAAAAAAAAAAAAAGAAGAAGGAAAAGGTAACTAGGAACAATAGCACTTTGGTCCTTCAATTATTAATAATTTTTATTTTAATTCTTATAATATTTGATAAAGCAAATTTAACTCTTAATTAATTGAAAATGTGTGTTTTTGAATTCCTTTAGGTATGAAATATAATATAACATATGAGTAATTCAGTGATGAACAATTGATAATCATAATATATTTGTAAATATTCACAAGTGAATGGATCAAAAGTGTATATTCTAATTTAATTGAAAGTCAATATATTTAGTCAAATATATCAATAACTAAAATCACAATTTATCAATAAATGAAGATCTCAAGTTTTATCATCATTTATATAGTGTGTCTATGAAAGTCTCCTAAATTCTTTCTTCAGTCATTATAAGATTTCTAAAATTGTCTAGGTCCAATAATTATAAATATACCTAAACAAATAACTTTTATGTATATATATATTTACTTGTGCTAATCCGAAACAACATTTCTATCTCTAAATCAAAGTAAAGTCCGCGTACGTCTTACGCTCTACTCTCTTCACACTCTACTTTATTAAATTACGCTAGGTACGTTATTATTTATTTTTGCTTGTGCTAAGGTTGTTCTCTCCGCACTCCACTTTATTGAATTATGCTGGGTACGTTGTTGTTTATTTTTATTTGTGCTAAAGCTATTTCAAGATTAACAAATTAATTTCTTCTCTTCGCACTCCACTTTATTGAATTATGCTGGATACGTTGTTGTTTATTTTTACTTGTGCTAAGCTTTTTCAAGATTCACAAATTAGTTTTTTGTTTTGTGTGTTGGGAGAAAATTGACAACAAGTGTTAATGTGACAACAAGTGTGATGGTGGGTTGCTTTATCCTTCCTTTTCCCCTTTTCCCCCTTTTTCCCTTTTTTGCTGCATTTTTTTTTTGGAAAAAATATTTTCATGAAATGAAAAGAGAAAATCCAATTTAGGCATAAACTAATTTGAGATGGTCAAAGAAAAAGATTTTTCTAATTCCTCTTTTTTTTAACCTTTAGCATAATCTTGATCCTCCGATTTGCATTTCTGAAATTGTTTTACCAAATCTTTGTTAATGTTTAAGTCTTTATTTGCTTACTTTAATCGGTGTTTGGTACTTACTAAGAAGATAAGAAGTAGCGGCAAAGTTAGAATTTTATTAAAAATATTATAGTGGCGGCTCAAGTTAATTAATGGTCTAAAGTCAAAAATAAATTCGAGACCTAATTTTTAATTATTTTTTTATTTTTTATTTCTGAGATTCGAAGTTATTTCTTTCTTTTTAATAAAAAAAAACTTTATTTTTTTCTACGATCTTAAACTTTCTATATATATACTTATAATAATTTTATTATTACTAAAAAATTGAGCCCTCCAAATTTGGGGCCTAAGAAGTATGTCTCATTTTTAAAAGCATTGAGTTGCCCTTGAAATATTGAAATATATGGAAGGAAACATAAGAAAGAAGCAAGAGGATTAAGTCAATAACTAATATATATATATACATAAAGAGGTAGTAGTTTAATCTTTATGGGTAAGGTGTAATTTTTTAGGGGAGTCAGGATTTTACTAAAAATATTGAAGTATATAGAAGGAAATATAAGAAAGAAGCAAGAGGATTAAGTCTTACATCTAATATATATATATATACATAAAAAAGTAGTAATTTAATCTTTATGTATATTGTGTAATTTTTTAATAGAGTCAGGATTTTATTAAAAATATTGAAATATATAAAAGGAAACACAAGAAAGAAGCCAAGAGTATTAAGTGGACATCTAATATATATACATGAAAAAGTAGTAAATTTAACCTTTACGTATACGGTGTAATTTTTTCAACGTAGTCAGAATTTTACTAAAGATATTGAAATATATAGAAAGAAACATAAGAAAGAAGCCAAGAGGATTAAGTCGACATCTAATATATATAGATAAAAAAGTAGTGAAATTTAAGTTGCATGTATATAATGTAATTTTCAACGAAGGGGATTCTGATGAACTCTTTGTGCCCCCTAACTCCGCCCTTGGCTGGAAATGCATGTCCATTTCAATTGCCTTAAATTAAAATCTCAAATATGTATTAGATTATTATTGGCTCACCTTGTTTTCCCTTTTTGTTAATGTTTTTGAAACAAAATTATAAGATGAAGGAGGGATGTCTTATATATATATAACGTCAAATATATAGTAAATGATGAATCACCTTTGTCTTCTAGGTGTGTTTACTTCGTTATATTCAGAATATCTTTTGT
Organism: Solanum piurae; assembly: GCA_029582685.1. Classification (NCBI taxonomy): domain Eukaryota; kingdom Viridiplantae; phylum Streptophyta; class Magnoliopsida; order Solanales; family Solanaceae; genus Solanum; species Solanum piurae. The sequence goes on from JAJOOO010007529.1 coordinate 23,450, forward strand.
GAAAATTGTGGAAGTAGCTTTTAGGCCTAGAACATCATGTTGCTTCTCTTCTTTTCCAAATGGATATTGTAATTATGTTATGACAAACAAACAGGTCGTCGTAATTAATATACTATGTAATTTTCTTACTATTATTTAGAAGTACTAAGGAAATGGTTGTGTGTTGTATATATCTTTGAGGATTAAGTTCATTTATATGGTTCTTTGATATTGCAGTTTAAATCTCCTTTGTGTTGCTTGTACTTAAGTGTTGACGATTAATGGCCGGGTTCAATGATCATGTTGCTAGTGGAGATTGGATACCACCTAGCCTGAGCCCGAGCTCAAGAGCATTCTTGTCTTCACTGCTAGCTGATGATTTTGGATGGTCAGCTCATCTGGAGGAAACTAATGAAAGTAGAAACCTCGTTGTCGAGCCTCAAGAGCATGTCACCTGGTGCAACTCTGATGGGGCACAAACTGGTGCAATGACTGATCAAACAGTGAATGTGAGTGCACCATCAGAGCAGAACACGAGTTCTCGTGGAGGGCTCATGGAAAGAATGGTAGCTAGAACTGGATTTAACGTCCCGAGGTTGAACACAGATGGCCTTAGACCTCCTTTTGTGTCACAGAATCAAGAAGTTAAGTCTCCTTATTTGAGTATTGCTGCTGGTCTCAGTCCATCAATCCTCTTATATTCACCTGTTTTGCTCTATAATCCACTGGTATGTACCTCACACTTCCTGTTTAAGATTGAATGTCTCTCTCTTTTATTTGTTTTTAATAACCGAGAAATAGAATAGTGTTTTTATTCTTCGATTTTGATTATCACCTGTATTTTTTGTGCTTTGGTTATCCCATTATTTTGTTGGCATTACTATTCTTTCCTCTGTATGTTGTGTGTTACTCCCATTTCATGTTATTAGTTGTTGTTATTACTCTCATTTATGTATTCTCTTTTTTAAACTGCTTGGAAATGCTTTATAATATGCCGAGGTCTATCAGAAATAGTCTCTCTATCTCGACAAGGTAGGGGTAAGTTATGTGTACACTCTAACCTCACTATAGCAAAAGAAACATTTAGTGGCAATAGATCTTCCTTTAATATTGCCGCAAAAACATTTAGCGGCAATTGAGTTAATATTATTGCATCCTGAGTCACTAAAACCTTTAGTCACGTTTGTAGAGAGTGCTGGTTATAAATACCTATGTTTATTATTGCTACTAAATATAATATAGCGGCAATTATATTTTTTCCATTAAATCCTTTATTTGTTGTAGTGCCTCCCCATACCCGACGTGTGGGATTATACCGGGGGTAGTTGTTGTTAATAGCTGAGAAATTTCTGAAGGCCAGTGGTGCACTGTCTGAAACTTGGTTAATAATGAACTCGTCCCTCTATTCTTCTCCACTTAAATATCCGGCTTTTTGTCTGCAGCACGGTTTGAATTCATGACGTGCGTCTAATCCACACATCATGTGTTGCACTACCACTAGACCAAAATCATGGGGACCATTTAGATTTGATTGTCTAGTATTGTGTAAGCATTTGTCTTGCTTATTATAGGCTAGTCTCTAGATTATGTTGTGAAACTGGAATTTGTCTATACTGTCAAAGTGGTTTGCTAACACAATAGCCCCTGGTCCATTTAGTGCACCATATATTTCAGTTGAAGTTTTCGAAAATGTGTTGAAGCTGCATAGTTAACGTGAATCAGCAGCCTGTGATTCCCGAACTGAAATATGGTAGAGTTTTGTTCTATTTTTCCTTTAATGCTGTTGGTGTTCCAAAAGTTCCTTCCGAAGTATCCTCAACCCGAGCAGAAGTGCAATGTGTCTGGAAACTTGCTGCCAACCGGTTATCAGCCGCCAAAGTTCTTGTTTTTGATGTAGATATGATTCAAATACACATTTTTGCCACAGGTTTATCCATCTCCTACAACTGGACTATTACCATGTGCCTCAGGCAACGAGAGTAGAAGTGTTATGTTGACGACTGAAACTGCAGATAAGAGAAATGAGACTGCTTTAGGGACTAATAGTTCATCTTCCTTGTCTTTCAATCCAATTATGGAGACTGGCGGAGTAACCACGCTCTCTCTCTCTCTCACGCACATGCGTACACACATATTGCATAGTTTCCAGTCTATTTCCAGTCTCTGAATGTGTTATTACTCTCGGTTGCAGGTAAACGAGTTAAGTCAAATTGAGGGTTCAGTTCATCCAAATAACTCTCTTCAACTTCATAGTATGGAAGCAACTCAAAATGAACAGATATGTCATGAAACAACTGATTTCCCTATGTTTACTGAAGAGGATGTCCGGGGTAGTGATAAAAATCCAGAGGTAAGGACCTTTAATGCAGTTGGTGGTAGTACGGAGCATTCTCCGTCTCTTGAAGAGCAACAAGATGAGGACACTGATGGTGATTCTTCAGTTGAAGATGGTTATAATTGGATAAAATATGGGGAAAATCAAGCTAAAGGAAGTGAGTATCCTCGGAGTTTTTATAAGTGCACACATCCAAATTGTCTTGTCAAGAAGGAAATAGCGCGATATCATAAAGGCCATGTCACGGAAATTATATACAATGGGGCTCACAATCACCCAAAACCACTGCCAAATCAGATATCAGCCCTCGGATCTTCAAGTTCATTTAGTGACATGCAACTAGACAATGTGGATCCAACTGGAACAGGTGTTAACGGTGAGCTGGCTTTGGAAACAATCCAACAAGGACCTACTGCTGGAGGCCTCGAGTGGAAGAACGACAATCTTGAAGCAACATCATTAGCAGATTTGCACTCTGAATACTGCAGGGGAGCTGCCACTTTACATTCAAATGATGCTCAGCTAGGATCAGCGGATGCAGTTGACATATCATCTACTTTTACAACTGACGGAGATGATCATGGTACTCGTGGCAGTGCATCTCTAGATTGTGATGATGGAGGAGATGAGTCCGAGTCTAAAATAAGGTTTTTACATCGTCTGCACTAAAATGTAGGATTTCCGATATATTACATCATATGGACCTGATTGTCATTTTTCTTTTCTCTTTGATCTTTGATAATCTAGGAAGATAGAACCGGATGCAACAGTTACGAGAAGCGTCAGCAGATCAATCAGGCAGCCAAGAATTGTGGTACAAACTATCAGTGAGGTAGATGTCCTTGATGATGGATATCGCTGGCGCAAGTATGGGCAAAAGGTGGTTAAAGGCAATCCAAATCCTAGGTTTGTTATGTTCATTTACCTATTTCATCCTTAAAAGTTCCTAAATTATCTGTTGTAAGTTTGAACCTGTGGCGTGCGCCTGAGACACACATCACTCACTGAATTGTTTGCTTGAACTGATAGATTACTTCCCTTTGACAGGAGTTACTACAAGTGCACAAACCCCGGCTGCAATGTCAGGAAACATGTCGAGAGGGCCCCATTCGATCAGAGGTCTGTTATCACCACTTATGATGGGAAGCACAACCATGACGTTCCAGCAGAACGCAGCAGTAGCCAAGCTAGCTCAGGTGCTTCAAACTCTCGCTCCAACCCGATAACTACTAATGCTCAAGACCAGGTAGGTAGGCCTGAGCCTAAACAACTTCAGAAGACCAGCAAGCGTTATGGAAAGGCTCCCTCATTTGGTCCTACCTCAGGATCTAACAATTCCGAAACTAACCAGCAGCAAGGTCTAACCGGTCTTTCTATGACCGAATTCAACTCTGATCAGCACCAGTTTTCAGTTCCTGCCCATCCATACACAGGATGGCCACAACCTGTTAACGATGCTGGTTTCGTGCTTCCAGAAGGAGAACCAATGCCAGATCCTAATATGAACTACTCCAATGCCTCATCAACTTATCAGCAAACTATGAATGGATTGCCTCCTGGACCTCAGATGTGAAACTTTGCCTTATTACTTTTGTGTTCTTTCGAGTTTACATCTATTTGATGCAAATTTAGATACAAACTAGCAACAATAGCTGAATTTGTAGGTGAGAAAGTCTCGTCGTAGTCAAGACTTATATCTCTCAACTGTGTCACAAGCCTTGTGCTTGACTCTGAGAACCTATTTGGTTCTAATACTTTTGTGTTCTTTCGAGTTTCGAAAGATCTACTAGTTCCTAAACTTTGTGTTCTTTCGAGTTTCGAAAGATCAACTAGTTCATAAACTTGGTTGATTCTCTAATATTATGGACATTTCCCCCTTATAGTATCCTTACAAGTTCATTTTTGAAGCTTTTTTATAACCAAAAATACTACATCAATATCTTTTGGAAGTTTTTGCTTCAACTTCTTGTTGTTTAAGTGGAAATGATTACCAATAGGGCTCTAGAAATGCTTACATTGATATACTATATGATTTCTCTTTCTAATTAAAACTTCAAGGAAATTCTTTTTGAAAGTTTTTGAGTACACAAAATGTAAATCCTTCTGCATGAAAGAAAATCAATTTGATTTGGTTGTAGTGCTCGTACCTCACTGAGCTATCAATCGCGAAGCTATCACCCAATTCAACCAACCATCTATGTTGGTGCCTTTGCTACTGATTTGACCGCTTCTCATTATCAACCTGAGTTCACCTTGGCCCTTGCCGCTCCCCATAAGGTCAGTGATGTTGTCATGATAAGTGTGGGAAGTTGATAGTATACTCGATGATTGAAGGACCTATCGACTTGCATTAACTTTCCGTGGTCAGTAGGGGAACTTTAATGTAATTACAGAATTTCTTGCTATATTCTACCATAGGGCTCTCTTATCTCTTCCTTACCTTCATCATTTCTACTAATGACCTCTTATCGATACATTGTTGTCTATTATTTAAGTCTTTATTTGTATTGGCAAAGCTAAATCTGTTTCAATTAAACCCCAAGCATTCCGTCGATTACTACACCCTTCCTCTTCTCTGGATGCCTAGGTATCCACCCGTAAGCCTTTCTGAGGGGGACCATCACGGTTTCTCTCTTCTCGAGAATTCATACATCCCTTATTAGTATATGGACAATTATCTCTCGAGCAGAGATTTATGTTTTATTTGGCTTAATTCGGAATATGAAGATCAAATTAATTAATGTTTGACATGAATTCAGACATAGAATTTTCAAAAATTATTGAAATAAAATTTACATAAAAAGTATCTATATAAGCCACATAATAGTTAATAACTCAAACTATGTAACTATATGAAAAATTGTTGGAAATCTTACCAGAAATACTTCATCACGAACACTTATAGGAAATTCTCATTGCTCGAGGCATGTCAAGAGATAATGTCTTTAACGATCTTTCACCTGATATAGGTGTATCTCCAGATTCAACAAGGTCTTCTAATATATAATTAGAAGCATAAAAACTAGTGATAAAGATTCAGGAAAAATTAAAAATCGAACATAAGAAAAGTAAATAACATCTCTTTTTTCACTCTTTCTCCCCAGAGTCAATTTGTAACAAAACAATAATGACTATATTTAAGTAGAATCAATTGTAATTTCAATTGATAATTATAGCAGATGTTAAGAATGATAGCATTGAGTAGAAATGCTAATCAAATTAAGCAAAGCCATTAAAGGCTCCTTCATTTATTTGTCAAATATTTTGTTATTTGATTTCTATATTTAGTTGTCATTTTATGACGAATCAAGAAAAAATAATTTTCTATTATACTCTCAATTTATTAATATTAGTGCATTTGAAAATTGCAATAAGTAAATATGTTTGGGATCCTATCAATTAATAGGGGTAAAATGATAAACTCTGTATATCAATTATTATTTTTTAATAGGTGTGTCAAGTCAAAAATTGACAAGTAAGTTCGAAGAGAGGGAGTATTAAGGTTTAAAAGAGTATGTTATATGTTACATATAGTCAATAAAAAATGAATGAATTTTTGACCGAAATCATCCATTATTTAGATCAATTCACCAAAATAATACATTTAAAATTTTCTTACAAAACAAAAAATAAATGTGTTTCTCAGTAACGTTTTGACTATATTTATATTTTATTCAAAAAAAAATTCATTGGCAAAAAGACAAACTTCTAACGGAGTAAACAAACATGAAACGTTACTGTCAATAACGTTTTATTAACGTTTTGTGAGTAACGTTTTATAGGTAAATCTGCAAGATTCTAATTTTGTAGGATTCGATTCCAAATTTGCAAGATATAATTGTCCATAATTAGATTTTAAAGAATTGTTACGGAGTAACGAATTAATAAGACATTACACTAATGTTTTGTGTGTTTTTGAATAAAATAATAACTTGAAACTTTATTGAGAAACACAGTTATTTTAGTTTTGTAAAATTTCAACTGCACTTGAACTAAAGGTCTTTCGAAAACAACATCTCTACTTCCACAAGATAAGTATACGATCATGTGCACACTCTACTCTCCCCAGATCACACATTAAAAATTACATTAGATACATTATTGCTGTGAACTACCATACATAATATTGATAAAGGTGTCCTGAGATGAGGATGATAAAGGGTGCACATAATGGCATAGTCAATGAGAAAAGGAAAATATAGCTAAAACATTAGAACTCTTGGCAATTAGATTGTCTCAAAAACACAAATGGTTGGAACTTTTTTCATTTATAATGAATATATTTTGCCTTCAAAAATCTGTCTATATCTACTATCATTCGCCTTATATTGGCATCTAAAACTATAGAGTAAAATTCATGTACAAATACGAGGTATTGGACTACACAGGTAAACTTTTTGACAACTATATCTAATACAAATCAAACCCAAAAAATATAACAGTAAGATTTAAATGGGTATGCTATGGAGTCTATAAAGTATTGAAGGGAACTCAAACCAAAATTATGAGAAGAAACAACTGTGCAGTCATATTGCATAACCAGCTGATGCTCAAACTCATCAACAAACAAGAATCAATTATTGAAGTTTGCTTTTCATACTCGGTCCCTCTCGATAATTAATGACCATTTGTCACCATCTGCTTGTCATTGTCTTCTTCTCTCTGCTGGTATACTGACTTTCGGCGACTGATTTCATTCCTGTGGGAATTATAATGATCAGAAAATGCCCTAAGGATACAAATTAATAGCTTCTAATCAAATGGAGATTCACATTTGTAATCGCTAGATTGATACCTCGTATCTTGTGTTCTCTCAGTCATTTATTGCAAGATAAACAAATACGAGGAAAGATAGATGTATCCCCATTTGGAACTAGAGCATAGATCATAAAAAGTTCATCCACAATCTCAATAATACTACAATGTTTGCGGCCAACTTCTCTTCTTCCAAGCAAAACAAGCAAGTTCATCCAAAATAAAAGCAGGCATGACGGCACAGTAGTTAAGAAATATAGCATACATCATTGCACAAAAGCTGGTATAATATTGTTGTTTTTCCCCAGAGCCTAGCCTCATAATGTTTCAAAGGTGTTGTAGACATAGTAATTCATAAATCATACTATAGTTTTAGGCCATAATTCATCAAATACTGGAGGAACTATATCAGTTAGTTCACATCTTCAATGCCACTTTTCTATTTATTGCAAGGTGATAGTTTATCCCTATAGTATGATTTTATTTCAGACAACGCCTTTTTAAAAAAAATCAAGTGTAAGCTTATAATTTTCATAGTATAGGGGGTGTAGGTGTTTGATTTTAAAATACAAGGGATGTATCTGAAACTGAGTCATATTACAGGGGTGTTTAGTGTAATTAATCCTATTTTAAAATGCTGGATTACATGAGGGGACACACAATAAGACACATCAGGTAAATTACGGATAGAAGAAGCAACACCTGATAGACTCTTTGATTGACTCATAATGCAGAATAGCTATAATTTTGTGCTTTCTTTCTCGTTTCAAGTCTCCACCACGCTTGATCACAGGCAATTGTTTGATTCCTTTGGCCACCATTATCTGCTTAGCAATTGCTAGGTCGGTATCAGGATAACAAGTTAGAAGTCCACATTCTTGCCCACGATAGTTTATCCCTCTTGTGCAAATCGAGGAAACAAGACAAGTATCTGCCTGTAGACAGGTTAAATAAATCAATAAAGCTATTAAAGAGAGAAACCAAGAAACAAAGATTACATAATGAAAGAGGAGAAAACAGAGTTAATTGAAAAGGAACTTGCATACTGAGAACCAAAAGAAACTTATTTATGGTGGCACTCAACAGATACGTACATTTTTAAGTGCCAAATCCCTGTTAGAAGAATCCCCTGAGTTGTTAAACAAACTGCGTTTAATGTCACCATATGTTAAAATTCCTTCCAGATAATCTTCAGCATTAACCACAATAACAAAACTCTGACGACCATCATGCATGCATTCTAATGCTTCTTTCACATTTTGGTTTGGAGAGACCTTCAAATAATCATTTAACATAGCCTGAGAAACCTGGTCATTGACAGAAACAGTTTAGAATAACAGAAGGACCAAGATGAAATGATAGTTCAACAGAAGAAAAAGGAGAGTAAAAACCTATAAGAGGAGAACTTTGTCACATACCAGAGGCAGAAAGTTAAAGATCATACCTTTAGATCTTCCAGAATTAAGCCTTCATCAAGAGATTCATGACTGCTACGATATCCAATCACACTTAGTTCCAAGTCATTCCTCTCACCCGTGTGCCTCCAGTCACTCCCCTCATTCTTCTCATCATCTGGCGAAAGGACAGAGTATCCTTTTGACACGTACTTGGTGTCTGATGCCTCCACTTCCTTTGCCTGAATGGTTACAGAGGGCACCCAAATTGCCAGTCCAACAGCACCCTGTTCACATCATTAAAAATGTGTGTTTATTCCAATCATCATGTCAACAGCACTGTAATTTCACTCAAAAATAACATAGGAATAACCAAATAAAGACAGATCAAACAAAGAAAACAAAAGTTCACTCGACCAGACAACCAGATGGTCTGGTAGAATACTACAATTTAAAGACAACGGCTCCAGTTACTGTTAGAGAACCTCAGCAACTTAGGTGCAATAAGTGATACCCCCACCCCACCTCACCCACCCAAAATAAAGAAGAAGATGACAGGAGTGAAGAAGAATTCTACCTTTTAATCATCTTTCTTGACCTGTTACATGGACTAAGGTACAAAGCATCCAACACACATGGATCTAGGAGACGGATTCAGGGTCACCTAAAATTTAGAATCCAGGGGCACGAATAATGATATTGCTATGGGTGTTGGGATACGACTTACTATTATGTCTAATGACTAAAAAGAGCTCTTAAAATGTAACTACAAATATCATTTGAGAAATCTTTTAGACAATTGATTATCCTTTAACAATGTTTTTTGATAAATTCCAAAAACTTCCTTTGTTGGATAAGTTACTCCCAACAAATTTCACACAAGTGTTATTAACTAAAATAATAATCACCTAAGAGAATGCTTCAATTAAGCACAAGGTACACAATTACCATATACAAAAGGTTTTTTACATAATTGACTGAACAACATCAAATTTACATGCACATTGACACCCACTAGAGCTTGTAAATCGTTGGACAGTAGGACTAACCATGAGGGGAAGCAATATTCTATAATCTTTTGTCAACTCAAACAAAAGAAGAACTGAAGTCAAAGGCACTGAACAAACTGATGCCAATGTAGCAGCCATTCCCACCTGCATTGTTTACATAATTATAAAGAGTTACTTTCTGAAGTTTAATCATGTCTAGAAATTATTTACTTGCAAGATGTAAAAGTAGACGATCTGACCAGAGCGTACGCCTGCGGCTGAGCAATAGCAGTAGTTCCTGGAATAGCTGAATTGATCAGTTCTCCAGCTGATCCTCCAAATACAGCACCCACAGCAGCACCTATCATTAAACTTGGTGCATACAGACCACCAACAAGACCAGAACCTTTGCATAGAGCAGTGGCCACAACTTTTGCAGCTGCTAGTTGAGCTAGCAACCAGATTCCAGGTGCAGATGCAGTCTTACCAGTATGTAGAATTTCATCAACATTAGTGAAACCCCAATAAAGAATTCCAGGATATCTAAGAGCTATTATTCCCGCTCCTAAACCACCCAATGCAGGGCAGACAACATCAGAAAGTCCAAACTTTTCTTTTAGGAACTGAAATACTTTAGAAAACCAGGCAACTAGTCGAGTAAACACCACACTTACTGCTCCACACAGCATCCCCAGTATTAGATATAAAGGTAGCTCTGTTAAGGACACAAAGTTTAGTATTCAGGAAGAAATCTTGGGTGAATAAAGTGACAATCAAAACTAAGTTTAATCTATGAAAGCATCAAGACACATTCCATCTAGATAATTAAAGCCTTCTCCCCCCTTTGTACATCCCAAAACAATGTAAAATTATCTAAACAACTATCCCTTTATCCAAGTTCATCTCACAGAAAGAATCGGCAGACAACTTTACCATAATAGAACATCTGAGAAACCCAGTTCAGGAAAGAAAAAGAGTTAATTCCTGAGCAGAATCTTGATGACCAATGTGGAGAATACATATATGTTAAATCAAAATAATCCCGAATCACATAGAAGCATTATTAAGAGCTATGTGATCCATGCTTGACAGCAACAATACAGGAATATACCTATTTTAATTGTTAAACAAATGAGAAATCAGAGAACGGCAGCAAAAATTGTTTGTCCCTGCCATTGTTAGTAAAAACTAGCATGTGAATGACAACCAGTAAGTATGAACAATCAAAAACAGAGAGAAACTATCATAAGAGAAACAGCAAAGAAAGAGCAGAAAGCGGAAAAACGACCAGGGACCACGTATCGCATGTCAAAATCACTAATTACAAATACTTCCATCCAAAGGAGTAAACACAAACAGAAACACTAGGGAAGAGAAGTACATCAATTGATAAAAGAATGTATATTCACATAAATATTGGTAATTGTATACAAGAAAGTGAACAGTGGTGCCCCATGAGCTAATGTTTTGCCCACAATAAATTAAACTAGAATCAGATCAAATACCAGCAGCAGATCTCATATCATACGTGGGCACAGTGAAAGCCTGTTTCTCTCCAAGGACAGCATTTGAAACAGTAGATGATATGACAGAAGCCAATATGATCATTGCAGTTGTAAATGGAGGTGAGTTTTCTGCACGAAGTGGCCTTAAAACTGTTTCAATTGCAAAAAAACAGCCAGCGACTGCTGCATTGAAACCTGAAACACAAAAGAACTTAAATCTTGAATATTCATACACCAGTTGAGGAGAACTCCTGCAAAAGATGCAGAGAGACAAATCTTTCATTCCATCTGGACAAAAATTCAAAATCAAAGACAACAAGGCTGTCCTTAAACCTTGTAATCTAAAATCCCCTCCATGATGAAGCACATACACACACTGTATCTTTTACAGATAAATACTCACATGTAAGCATGTGATTGAGATTTACACAAACATAATAGGCAAGTCTAGTCTCCCAATGATTATAATCAGCCAATAGAACCTGCATATTTAGCAGCAGAGAAAACTTAAACGACACCTCTAAGAGCCCCACGAGAACAGGTTCAGAAAGTGCAGTAACATAGATAAATTCTGCAAAAGAAATACTTTCCCTTTTTTTTATCAAATCATGTGAAGCTTATTAGTGCTTGTTCAAGAGTGTGAAAAGTGTGAGAGCATAGGGCCTAAAAACAGTAGTGATAACAAGACAAATCTGCATCCGTACATATCTGCATAGTTCTAAAGCACATGTGTCCATTTGCAATCAGCATAAGAGGGTGTCATTGCTTGAATACTATGAATGCATGAAACGAGTCAAATGAGTTTATATCACAGCTTAAGGAAGAGGATCTGAATTCCCCAATACACATGACAAACTTTTGCAGTTTGGCACATTCATTTGCTACAATTTTTTGCAGTTTGGCACAGTAATTTCCTACACCTTGTATACCAACAAAACTCCTGTAATACGATTGTTCGCTTAAGATGAATAATGGGACAAGAGAAGAATGTTCAGTTTTCTATCTTTTTCACCATTCGGATCACAAAATTCCTGTTTAAACTGCTTCTTTTTTTTTACAAGGAAACCAAGTAAGATTTGTGTTTCTGATCCTCATATTATCACTTGAACAAGTGAGAGGACTACACAACCTTCCAAACATGATAATTTTGCAATTAAAAGAAATAATCATCCATAAAAACTTTCAAACATGGAAACTATGCAACAAAATCCGACATTTACAGATAATTCTCAATGAGCAGCAAGATACCTGAAGCAATTCCAGCTGCTGCACCAGCTGCGACAAGAGCTATTCGCCTTTCTCGGTTGTTTTCCATCATCATTGAACATCCATAGGCACAAGATTTACCTATATCTACACTGGGGCCTTCAGGACCTAAAGAACAACCAGTTCCCAAAGTCACAGCAGCCTGAATAGCCTTTACAGTAGGGAAGACTCCAGCTAACAAATCAAACCCTTGTCCCTGAGAAGAACTGGATTGTGTTATTTGGTCCAATATCTCAAGCAGACCATGCAGCATGCCCACAATAACTCCACCGAGGACTGGTATTAGAAGTATCCGATGCCATGTGTCAGCTAGCCTTTGCAAACGGAGCCAAGCAGCTCCCTCATTGGGAGTACCAGCCCAAGCCCACTCACGTACTACATGCACCTAACAAATATCCTCATTGTCATTCAATGTCTGAGAAGCACTACAGTTCAAACTACTGGTCTATCATCAAAACAGCATCAGAAATACAGTTTAACTAAAACAGCCAGATTCTTCACCTTTATTTGGCATGAACGTGGACAGACATTACAAGACACAATATTATTAAATTAGTCTTCCGTATCCCTGTTCCCCCAAATAGAAAGCAGCTTAAGTCACTAAAAAATGTGTCAGCACATTAAAATCATCTACAACTGATAAACTTCAACCCCTACAAAAAATAGATAAACAAGAAAATAAACAAGAGGTGTCCTTTGACATTCAATGTGCACCTTTTCATCACAGAGCAGTTCACCGTCTGCCCTTCCCCTTCAGTAGCAACTATCTAATGCCAGTTGTACAAAATCTCCCTCACTTGCTCAGACATAACTAAATCAATGACATTATATAATTCCTGAAAGAAGTTCAGAAAGCTATAGAACATAAAAAGCTCTCGCCTTTTTCACTGTTGCTCGAACTTAATCTATCAATCAACAAAGCCTCAACCAAAAACTAGTCTGGATCAGCTGACTGAATCCTTTATATCCAATTCCACTTCCAACACATTTTGTTTCGGTACCAGTAAACTATTTGTCTTTTAAGCTAAACTAAAGGTTCTCTGAGCATGGAATTCGAAACTAAATTAATAATAATCACAACACAATGAAAACTAAAAGAATACTGACTAACCCCACGATTAAAACCCGCAACACAGAGGCCAGTAGCGAGGCCAAGTAGACATCCAACAAGCAGCAATGCCCACTCCGGCGGGGCACTATTGCCGAGAATCTCATCATCTCTACAGTCAGCAGTAACGCTAGAAGAAACACCGTGATCAGAAGATGACGATTGATCCCTATCAGACCGCTTTACACTCGATAGTCTTCTATTCGAAAATCCTCGATCCAATCGCTTCAACAGATCAGTAATGCTTTTATTACCAGTCCTATGCGGAAACTGACCTTCTAAATCTCCATCCGACGCCGATGAATTCGAACGCAACAGCACATTGCGATCACTATACTCTCCTCCTGACATCTCCACTAGCCTTTCTCACAATGGCATCCTTCTTATATAGATCGGTGAATACTCTTCGAAGAGTATTTTCGGAGCAATATCTTCGTTTCGGCAACACGCATTCAGGAAATTTTACAGGAAACGAGACCAGTAAGGTGACGGAGATCGGAATCGGAAATCCGATGGTCAATCCGATGGTCAAACTCCGGTGGAATCGCTAACTTGCCGGTGTCGGTGATGGTGAAGGCTGAGCTTATTGGCTAAGGAACGCCAAATCTTTTTTGCCGCTATTAATTTTGTTCTTTTTTGGGAAAAAATATTCAAATTTCCCCTAAATGTTTACAAATGTTTAATTTTGCCCTTTACAACAATTTTAAGGTCATTCATACCTTCTTTTTTGGTCTCTATGTTTCATTTATTTACACTTTTAAAAAATAAATAAAAAATATTATGATCATATTTATTAAATGTGATATTTTATTTATTATAGTCTCTCCATAAGTTTAGATAAATTTGAAATTTAAATTTATAACAACGTTTAAATGTCATTATGATGCCTATTCAAAAACTTATATAAAAATGAAAGTTCATAATTACTCTATTCGTTTCTTGCTAGTTGTTGTTAAGAACCATTATCACCCACTATTCTTGAACGAAATTATCAATCCCACTAATCATCATTGTTGGCTAACAATTTTACAATCATCATCATTAACAACTATCAATTATTATTGTCAGGTGTTGTAAACAATCATCATTATATTTTATATATCATCAACTATCACAATTATCATTCGACGTCGCTAATTATTACCATTAACTACTACAATTAATTATTTATATTAGTTATTATTACCATTAACTACTATTCATAACCATCACAATTAACCAGTCGATAATTGTCAACGCTAGCTCCTACCAACACCAATCTCATATAAAATAGTTTAGTGATATGAGATTTTATTAATTTAGTAAAATTTAGATTAGTTTTAAACATATACAAAATTATACATGAGTCTATGTTATAGTGTTAATATAAAATAAAGTCTTAATTATTCAATATGTAGATCTTAACTCAATATCTCAATATTCAGATATATATTTATATTCAAATATCTAAATTTTAATGTATGTTTTGAAATTAAGATATGCATTCATAATCAAATGTATTAGTCTTAATAAAAACAAATAAGACGAGACATTGAGCTCTAAAGGGTGATAATATTCATATAAAATTATTTATAGATAAATTGATAAATAGTGTTTCTATCTTGTTTAATACTAATAGAATAACAAAAACTATAAAGAGAAATATGAAAAAATAAATAACGTGTACACCTAATCTATCTCTACTTTGAAGGTAGAGAGATATTTTATCATGGAGGAGCGAAAATAGTAAGTCATATTTCAAAAAATTTCCTCAAATATTTTGTTTATTTTAAACTATTTAAATAAAATTAGAATAGTAATTATATTGTCCAGTAACTACACAGTTTTTAAAATTATCTTTCATTTAAAAAATATTCAACTATGTAAATATACAAACATAATCAAGCATGATTATGAAGACTACTCTAATCATGTTTTGACAAATATTTTATTTGTTACATATGAAGATAGGATTACTAAATTTTTCCCTTCTATCTTTATCATTAATTATTTGAACATGTAAATAAGTTTGTAAAATTAAAATTAAAAAAAACTAAAAGATAAATTAATAAAACTAACATTCTTATTTATGACTTCTTAAGAGACGTGTAAAGAAAAAATATGAAGAATCAACACTAGGACAGAATAAGCATGCATTTTACTTTTAAAAATATGCTTTTATAAAAGTAAAATGTCATGTTTAAAATACATAATTGAAAAGTTTGTTTTTAGAATATTATATGCACATATGTTTTAGATCATAAATTCCAAAATCTTATCTTTTAGAATTTTATACTTAATCAAATTAAAACACATAAAATAAATGATAACTTATAAAAATCTCTTTAGTTTAATCTACTAATTATTTAGATACACACTAATTTGTAATATTAAGAATTTTATTAAAAATTTGGAGTGTTTAGATATATATATCTCGAGATACATGGGGATGGGGTTAATATTATGTGTAATTTGTTATGGATACACTGTATCCAAATAGATTCACATGTATCTAAGATACACAGACAAATCTCGCTCACCATTCTCATATATCGCTCGCAGATCTGGTATCTAGATACATGTGAATCACATCACATATATGTCTGGTGTGATTCACGTGTATCTGGGATACCAAATACACGAGCAGGATATTAGAGTAGCGCCTAGCGAGCGAGATGGGATAAAGGACAAATCTCGCTAGCTTCCCTTCTGTTCTCGCTTACCTCTCTCCCTATTTCACTATAGGTGGTTTCAAAAAAAACATGTATATAGTAGATATATGTGACTTGAAATTTGGTATAAAATTATTTATTAGTGAGATAAAATATAATTATTTCAAACTATGGAGAAGGTCAATAAATATGATAGAAATATTTGTATAATTAAATAGTTTCTCTCAAAATAAAAACAAATTTTTTAGCTTAAATGGAGCTAAAAAAATCTCATTAATTTTCTTCTTTGTTTTCCAAAAAATCTTATGGTCTATATTTTCTTGACACTATAAGTCCATAACAAATTAACAATATCTCTTATGGTCCCATATCTTTAACACTATAACAATATCAACCATCACATTTCTCTCGTAAAAAAAAAAACATCGCAAAATGCATAAATTGGACTCCCTTTAGCTCCATTTGCCCTTCTATTGCTTTCGATAGTCCAATCTACAAGACTTCTGAATGACTCAAATCCCAGTACAGCTCGAATTTCATTGAGCAGATCAGAATTTTCAAATTGAAAAAGCATAATCTGTGTTAAATTTGATGGATTTCTATGTAAATTTATGTGTAGAGTAGTTTCATTGATGGAAATGTGGAAGAGGAGGAGGAGTGGTGCGATTGATGATGATTTGAAATGGATCTGAAACCCTAAAACTCGAGAATTACCAGTTGATTCGTTTTCTAAAAAGAGGTAAAAAATTGATGCTGAATTTTTGATTGTTCAGTTTATCAGATCTGTTGAGATGAAATGAATTTTGGATTACCGTGTGTTTGATTTTAGGGTTTATTAATGAACCATGAATTTGGAAGAATGATTAGCTTTGTGAAAAAGGTTTTTTTTTATAGATACTGCAATTGGTGTTTAGCTTGAAATTTCATGTGGGAGTTATTTGGATTATTGTTATTGTTTGTCAATAGGGGAGGTGTTTTTTTTTGGAGAAATTAGTATTTCAGGAGCCAAACTGTGTTAAGTATTGATTGTATTGGTGAAGAATTGAACCATTTTGAACTTTTTTCTGGATTTGGGAAAGTTAGAAACCTCTTTTTGTAGAAGTTAGAGTGTTATTTTTAAAAAAAATGCATGCTAGGCATCGGAGTCCGGTAGGTGGGTATAAGTCTAGTTCAATGGGAATGGGTGGTGTGGCTACTGCCTCTCGGGTTTCACCCGATGGATCAGGGAGAGGTCGTGGATTGCATAATTCGGAGTACAGAAACTATAACCGAGGTGGATTTGGGCGGGGACAGTCGAGGCAGTTTGGATTTCAGCAGCCTTCGCATGGGAACGACATTTTCATGGAAGCTGGACGGTTAGCAGCTGAGTATCTTGTTTCCAAGGGGTTGCTACCACCGAATGCTCTTTCAGGGAAATTGCCAAATGGTAGCTTAAAGAGCCCAGTTGGGAATTTTCAGGGATTTAAGCAACAAGATATTGATGAAGGTCAGACATCAACGCTTTCACGTATGGAGAGTGATTTGGGTCCTGGTAGGAGAAGGTTTTCTGATGAATATGAACCAGTGGGTTCAAGAAATTATATGAGAGGAAGGAGAAGAAACGAGTCCTTTCGAAGTTACAACTCTGAGTTCAATCGAGAATTGCAAAGGACTGGGTCGTCAGATAGAGCCAGGGCCTACCCCGATGTGAATGGTCAAGATGAAGCTTTCCCACGTGATAGAGATGAACAGCAAGTGGCCAAAGATAGTAATGTGATGTTACCTAGTTCCCTTCCTGGTAAACAAAATCCAGATATAGAGAGTGCGGAGGAGTCAATGTGCTGTGATCCAAAACCTGCCCTGGGAGATTCTGGTAAAGAGACAGGTCCCATCAACACTGGAAATGATCTTCCATCAGATGGTGAACCTGAACCAAAGAAGTCTGCAGACATTGGAATGTTGGAAGAAGAAGCTGATCCTGTTAATCTTGCCAACAGTACTGATGGGTTGGAGAAAATAGGTGTTAACAAGGATGTAGAAGTCAAGTTGTTCAGCCAAGAACATAACCAAACCAGCATGACTGATAATGATTTACTTAGCTTATGCAGGTTTGATAAGGTTCCGACGAGAACACGTTCTTCATTGGCAAACAGAGGTTTGAAGGTTTGTCATGATTCTGAAGATGAGGATGCTCATGCGATTGATATCCCTAAAGAAACTGAAGTGCATTCCCAAGACATCCCTGTGGATGCTTCCCCTGGTGTCATTTTATCAGATCAAAACCGTGATGCGAAAAGCCTTGATTCTGACAAACTGAAACCGCAGTCCACTGAGGAAGAACCATGTCTTACTTATGCCAATAAGCAGTTAAATGAGACAAGCTCTTCATCCTTTCCTGGAAGTACGTTAATGAGGGAGGAAGAGAAAATAGAGGGACTAACTGAAATTGAAACTTGCAGTTCTATAGCCACGGGAAGAGGTGAGAAACGAGAATTGGATGACAATGATGATTGTAAGGGAGGAGGAACTAAGAGACCTAGAGAATTGGCTTCATTAACCAGTACTTTCTCAGATGTCCTTCTGTACCATTCTAATTCAATGGAAAAGCAGCAAATTTCACAGGAACCGAGGAGATCACATAGCGAGCCGTTAATATTTACATCTGAGGAGAGGAGATTGGCAGACATTTCTATGATACCCGAGGGTGATGCGAGGCTGGACAGTGACTTCACGGAAAAACAACTTTTGCCCAGTTCCTTTAAGGCTTTTGATCTCAATCTTATGGAAGCTTCTGATGTGAATGAGAACCATGATGCTGATCCTGTGCATATCTTCCCGTTGATTACTGAAGGTGTAAAACAAGAAGCACCAGTTGATATTCATCTGACCATGAGTAGTAACTCTGATATAACAAGTAACTATGCTAAATCTAGCTTTGATGGGAGAGATGTTGAGGTGATTGATTTGGAAAATGATTCTGAACAAGAAGAGAAGGCTTTCAATAACCCTGAGAGGAAGTAAGTTTACACCTCTAATTTACTTGTCCTTTTACATCACTTTTTCTGTCGCGTAAGTTTCATTTTGTTGAATTGATTACTGTTTTCATCTTCGTGTTGATTTAGCTGATTTATAGAGTTTGTATTATTAGGATTATTGTGAACTTTTTTTAACAGAAGTTTTCCATAAAATGGTTGTACCTGATCTGCTTTGCCTGCATCGGTTCTTTTCTAATTGTTGAATGTTTTACACAGGTCTGAAGTTGTATTCACTGGAACAGATGGCTTTACTGATAATGCACATAGTACCAACAATATACCCCATGCTCAGGATGGTTATGGACTTATGATTTCAGAATTACTTGGGAATGATATAGCAAACTGTCCTCCTTTACCAGCAGATATGGACTCTCTGCACAATGATATGGGCCTCCATAATGGACTCCATAATGGAGAGGTACTAGTGCCACAGTTCTCATAGGGAATCTTTGCAGTGATATTTGTAATGCATTTAATAAGTCCATTTACTATTGTTCTTCTCTGTTTCACTTACAATTTAATATGTTAACCTCCTGTTGAATGTTTTGAAAACACCTATTTGTATATTTTCTTAATTATTTTTTCTTTTTCCTTCAGGGCATGCTTGGTGACGATGATTCAATATATATGTCCCTGGGAGAAATTCCGATAAGTATGCTAAAGATCTTCTTAGCAACACTTTTTTATCTGAACTTAGTTATTGAGTTATCTCTGAATGCAATGCCCTCTGTGTGTGTGCGCATCTGTCCATGCATTAATGCAGTCACCATTCATTTGATTCTGAGTATGCATATTATGAAACCATGTTCCTTTGATCTAATTTTAAAAAATGAAATCATGTTCCTTTGATAAAGATAGCCCATTACGTTAATTTCATTATGTTGATCAAGTGGCTTGCTGTACTTATCAGTGCTTCATTCTTTGAGATACTATTGTACTTTTTCTTACCACAGATTCACGTTCTGCTACTTGGCTATTACCACATACAATAATGTCTGCACTTTTCTGCTCATCTCTTTTGATGGATGAGAATTAAGATACTAGGTCTCTGAGGTCTTCTTTCTTCTCTGATCATTCCGAATGTATTTGCTGTAGGTTTTCTGTCACCCTGGGAGCAGCCAGCACAAGAATTTGGAAAGCCATTTTGAGGTGCTACGATCCAGGTTTTCTTGAGATGTATTTATTTTGATAACCAAGAAATCCCAAGGGTCAGTGGCGCATGGTTCGAAACTCAGGTGGATAATGGGTTGCTCTCTACTCTTCTCCACTTAAATTCTAGGCTTTTGTCTGTGGCAAGTTTTGAACCCTTGATGTGTGCCTAACCCACACATCACGCACTGCACTGTTACCACTATATCAAAGTCCTGGGGCTGATGTATTATCACAATGTTTTCTTTATGCCTAATGTCAGTTCTCAAAACTAGCTCTTTAGTAGTGCAACTTTGTAACTTTGTTTGCCTTATGCAAAATCTTGCTTGTTTCTAGCTGATGATGTATTCCTTTCCCCCTCCCTCTCCCTCTTGTTTGAAGTTAGGCAGCAGTGTTTTTTTTTGTAACTCATTTCTGTTTCACCTCTTGTTTGAATTGGAAAAAGGGTTACTACCTCCTTGCGGGATTGAAAAGCTAAACTGGAAGATTTATAGCAGTGCTTTCGTATACAATAACTTGGTTCAGTTGATGGAAACTTTTGAGAAACCAAATTGAAGCCTATCTCTGTCAGACAAAAATTGTAACCATGAAACAACTGTGTGGTTTAGTTGTTTTTAATTTAAACCAAAACTACAACAATTATTCTGCTCCTCGAAACCTGTTGGCTGTTGAAGTATACATAGAGTTAACAAAAAGGGTCTGTACTCTGTACAATTTGTATTGTAACCTGTGGTTGTACCACACCTTTGTTTTCTTCTTTTTAACCTCTTATGTCCTTTATGCTTCTTGACAAATAAAACCTCCACTCATTGAAATTTGATCAAGCTAGAATCTTTGAATCTTGGACTCGTGTATGTACATGCAAACATTCATCACAGGTTCCTCAGAACATTTTATCCTGTTGATTATGCATACTTGCTTGTTTGTTGAGTCAAATTTAGATGAGCAAATCTTTGGGATTTGATTGGTCATTGAATAACATAGATCTTTGAAAAGCCCCCTCTTCTTTTTTGTTTCTGTTCTTTTTTGCTGCTGCAGCCTCTCATTGTATTACCTTCCTATAAAGTTGAACTTCTCTTTGATTGTGGATGTCTTCCACAAGTAGTTCATACAATCTTCTCAAGAATAATGACTTGTGTTTGTATTTTATGTAAAACAGCTCATCTCTTGCACCTTTTTATTTCATAGAATTTTATGCTTGGGTTCCTTTTTTTTTTGGACAAGACGATAAGTTAAACTTGTATTGCCCATACAATCACCCAATATATGATAATTGTAATGATTTGAATATTATGGTTGGGGTCCTAATGGTGAGTTCTAAATCCAAGAACATAAATTGGGTGAGTTTGAAGCTGGTCATGTTTAAATTCTAATGATTAAAATTTTATGATAGGGGTCCTAATGGTGAGTTAATCTAAATCCTAGAACATAAAATTGGGTGAGTTTGAAGCTGGTCATGTTAACATCTTTTCTAGTCAGGCAGAGGTTTACAATTGTAGGTGTGCAGCATGCAGAGATAGCTTCAAGAATAGATTTTTTATTTTTGATGATGAGGTTTTCTATGCTATGGGAAGAATTAGTAGAGTATTAGGAGCCATGGAGGCAAAGTTGAATGCTAAATAACAGGTTTTGTTCGTGGAACTCATAGTGCCAGTTCCATTGTGAAGCCAATTGTAAAATTTTCAAAATCCCATCTAGAAATGGGCCAAAAGTCTGAGATGTGAGAAAACATTTTTGGATGAATCAAATCAGTGTGTGTAAGTCTCATTTGTTTAATAATGGTTGAGGCAAAATAGTGGATTCACAAGCACAGATGCGCCTTTTTTGTAGTATTACATTTTGCCTTGTGATTATTCCTTTGTGTCCTTAGTCAGAAAGGGTGAAAGCTAAGATGACAATCTTAGAATGGTTTGGGGGTGGGGGTGGGGGTGGAGGTGGATTTTCACTGGAAGTGGAGCATCAAGGAAGATGTGGTATATGGACAAGAAGAAATGTTCGTTTTTTTAGTATGAAATGAAAATGTGGCAAATGCAACACTTCCGCCAAGTAGTAGAAAATATGTTTGAGGAACTTTTTTTTTGGATAGGTAATGTGAGTGCACTATTGATGAGAAGCAGCAAAAGGAAATGATGGTGAATAGTACACTAAAGATGACTTTATAGTGTCTATAGAAAGTCAAGGGTCTATTGGGAACAACCTTCCTACCCCACGAAGGTAGGGTAAGGTCTGCATACATCCTACCCTCCCCAGACTCCATGTGTGGGACAATACTGGGTATGCTGTTGTATAGAAGTAAACTATGCTCTCCATGTCTAATATGTTTGCCGAGGCAAAGTTGCACAAAAAACTAACTAAAATATACACTTTACAAGTGGTTGGATGGATTTATCTCTCTGTAGATAAATTTGATCTACTAGTCGGCTTTCTTGTTCTTAAGGACTACCTGGCCTGTAGGGGAACGTCATATGTCAGTTTGGAGCGCGAGGCCAGCAAAATGTGAAATGCTCAACAAAGGAGATCTAGTAACTAATAAAGATTAAGGGTTGTCTACCACCCATTTCAACCTTCATTTATAACAACAATAGCAACATATCCAGTAGAATTTCATATGCGAGGTTCAGAGAAGATAAAGTGTGTATAGATCTTATTCATATTACGTAGAGATAGAGAGATTGTTTTCGAAAATATTACAGTAGTATTTGACTACATATATGGTAAGGAAACAATTTAATGCAACATGTTTCTCTGTCAAGTACTCTGGCAAAGTGCCTAATTATTTGCTCACACAAAGAAGATTCCATCAATAATTGACCTCCACTTAGTTATTTCTGCAGTGTCATTTTCCAATTTTTTTCCCCCTCTAAACACTGCGTCATGTGGGTTTCCACATCATCAGCACACTACTTTGCCCCACTTTGGTCTCTTATCTTCTTGGCTCTCTCACGTTCTATCCATATCCTTTTATTATAATCGTGATGTCGGTGTTAGCTTGCAATGTATCTCGATTAATTTTACAGGATACCTGCTACATTTTTACCTTTCATCAATACATATACGTGATACTTTTATTACTTAAGCTTTGAACAAATGGAAAGAAATTATAGAATTTATATTTGAGACTTGTGTGATTTTTAACTCAGTTCATTGATCATTATGCTACAAGAAATATTTCATGTGGACTAACAACTTTAGCTCGATTTTTAAATTTGTGTTAAAGAATTTATTATTAAAAATAAGTACAAAGAATAGATTTTTAACCAATTAAATCAACTTGGTTTTGTTAAATTTTTACAAAACTGATAAAGAGTTTCAGGAATTCAAATTTTGAACTTTTGATGTGATAATCTTTTTATTTTATTTTATTTTTGTATCATTGATTGATATAATAAGTTAAACTAACGTTTTAATTTTGGTTACCGTTATGTAATAGCAAATGAAAACAATAATTGAAAATCAGCATGTTATAGAAATTGTCACATTTGTACTAAACTATGTTGTTTATAGAACGGTCACATTGGTGCTTTGCACTTTGGTTTAGCGGTAAAAGCGTTGCTTGTGATGTGTGGGTCTGATTTACGCTATGAGTTGTCGAACATTGCAACAAATAAAACGTTTGGTATTCAAGTTAAAAAGGATAAACGGACAAGTTTATCATCTATTGAGATTTCAAATCGTGCACTATTTATATCGACCGTGTAACTTGTGATGCTGCACTTAATTAGAGCATGTATTGTGACTATGAGTTATACACATTATGAATTTTAAACACGAAGTTATAAATTTAAGTGGAAAATGATAAATACGTGAGTTTTATTATTCAATGAAATTTTAAATCGTGCGTCAATTAATAGCTAATAATAAAAGCGTAATTTGTGATGTGGTGAATTAGACGCACGTCATAAATTATCAAATCCTGTCACAAACATAAACTATCCCCCAAAATTTTAATCTTATGTCATGTCAATAGTAAATTAAAAAAAATAAAAATTAATGTTGTCAACTTCTTCCTATAGTTCATATAATAATTAATAATTAAATCATTGGAAAAAAAATTAATTACGTATTATAAACAACTCCCAACCCGACCCGATCTACCCCACTCCTCTTCAAGTCGTCTTCCCCAAATTATCAGTTGCTGCAATTTTGTGGCTATAAATTTCTGAATCCACACCAAATCTAGGGTTTCCATATTCCTCAATTCCATCTCATTTCTCTGCAAATCCATCGATCATGGAGAAAAAGGTATGAACGATAGCGTATTCTTTTTATATAGCTTCACAAATTTACGAATTCATTTTTGGTTCCAAATTGAGCATAATCGATTCATTTAGCTGAATCCAATTAGTTTGTTGTTGTTGTTACTGTAAGAAATTTAATTTTGGTTAATATGGGTGTTTTTAGCTGGGATTTTTACTCAAGCTGTGTAATTCAATTTATAGTGAATTTTGATAGATTTTCAGTTTCCGTGAACTGGAATGATGGTTGTTTGTTTGTTCTGGATATTGATCTGAGTTCTTCTTCCTTACCATTTTTTTCATTTAATAATGAGTGCAGTTAAATCTGCTTATATTGAACTTTCTGTTTATGTTGTGTTCTGTCGCTTTCCCAACTTTTATTTGTTTATTCAGTTCATTATTAATTAAGTGGATTCATTTTTGGTTCCAAATTGAGTATAGTTGATATTGATGATTCGTTTAGCTGAATCCAATTAGTTTGTTGCTGTTAGTGTAACGATCGGGTAATATGTGATTTTTAACTGAAATTTATCCAAGTTATGTAAGTGAATTCTCGATCTTGATCTGACTTCTTCTTCTTCTTTATGTTGTCTAAAAGGCTAAAGCCCTGAACTTTATGCTGTAATCGAACTTGATTGGTCAAAGTTTGGAGCTTTAGTTTGTGGAAGACGATGAAGCGATGACCACCACACTTCAAGATTTGGATGATCCTGCACTTCAAGATTTGGATGATCCTGATCGGAACAAGGTTGAAAGCAATGGGTCCAGTGTTATTAATCACAATACCCCTATTTTAGATGAGTCTAAAGGTAAAGGTATTGAAACTGCAGATCCAGTGGGTTCACCTCCCTCAGTGAAATCCTCACCAACAGCTAAAGGATTTGGCTTGAAGAAATGGAGGAGGATCAGGCGGGAAGCACACAAGGATGAGGATAGTAACACAGACAGTGCTAAGTTGTTGAAGCGTGGTTTGTCGAGCTCTGCTGCAAACTCAGCAAAACCTGTACATTTGTCAGCTGGAACAATCCGAAATAGTGATGGATCTGTTTCTTCAGTAAATGCACTATTGAGTAGCCCTGATGTTCTTGTTGATGGCTTTGGTCTTATTGGTAACTCTGGGTTGGCGATTCAGCCTATATTTTTTGGTGGAACAGACTCGGACAATAGTGAGGATCGGAGTAGTAGGTCTTCAACTGCAGCCAGTGCTCCAAAGTCAAGGTACGAAGCACCTATCTTCCATGGTTATATGCCTGTTAAGAATGGGCAGAGGACTCTGAGTGGGAAGATGGGTACTTCAGCTCAGCAATCTCATCGGGGAAAGGGTCAAGCTGAAACTAGTAAAAAGCCTAGAGGAGAAAGGGTCAAAATTGAGAAGGAAAACTCTCATTCAAGCATGGAATCTGACTCACAAAGCTCCAATTTTCTACCTACACAGAGTAATAATCATGCAACAAGTAATGGTACGAAAGGTGGAAGCTCAGTGAATAATGATGGACAATTCAGTGATGAAGTTCTCACCAGAGAAATACCATTCAGCGAGGAACTTCAGACTGCTCTAGACAGAAGAAATGGTAAGGAGTGTGAAACTCAAGAAGATCTAGGCGCTGAATCCACCTGGGAGGTTAAAGAAGAGAGGAGTGAGTATCAGGGGTTGTCCACAGATCATGATCCGCTGCTGGAGTCTATCTTCACCCTTCAAGCTGCTCAGGAAAATCTTGAAAGAGGTAGATCTTCAATTTTCATTGAAGTATACTATTTTGAACCTATTCTAGTATGTTCTTTTTTTGGTTTTAATTATGCCTTTTATTTTCTGCTTGGCGTCTTCAGCATATTGTATAAAGCAGATTTCTTTTTTGGTTTGAAGTTTATTCCAAATTCAGAGAAGGATAAGAACAGTTGCTGTCATTGCATAGTTATGTGCAACGTCCCCACACCCCCCGACCCGGACGCGGCCCTCCGTCCCCCAAAATTTGAACTTCATTTTGTTGTCATGCCCAAGAATTTAGGACTGGCATTGCTGCAGGAAGAGGTGACAGAAAGTCATGAAATCCGATCTGATGTAGTATTGGTAATCTTAATGGCTATGTACATAGTAGAAGGATTTGAGTGTGTTCTATTGGTATTCGCTATGATGCATTTATAGCTTCAAGAATCAAGATTATGTCAAAAGAGAAAAGGTTGTTGAAACAAAACCATTAAGTTCTTCAGTTTGCCTAAAATAATTCTTTTACTTTGTTCGTAGCTAGTACAACAAATGTTGGTTATGTTTCTCTTTTTTTTTATGATGAATGAAATGTTGGTTATACTCTTTGAAAAGTTGATATCTATTTGTTATGGTAAATTCTGGTACTGCAACATTGAAGGTGGATAAATATGTTACTATTTATTATTTTGATATTGTTGGCTTGCTCAAGATATGTAGTTTAAGCACTTGGATGTGCATTTGCACTGGCAGTAATTAACATGTTTTGTTCTTCTTTTGACCATAAAAAAGGTTGTGGAGGAGAGATAATTCTGGCCAATTTCAGGCATGAATAGCCAACAATGTTTCTTTGGAATATAGGGAGTTAGAAGGTGTAGTGGTTGACTTAGGACTTAAAACTACAGGTTTTATTCAGCCGAAGTTGAGGAGTGATTTGGGTAAGAAAAGGTCCTGATAAAAAATACAAGGATTTTTAAATGCCTCAGAATATTTTCCTGTTACAGTTTTCTGTTTCTACAAATATTCCTGTGGTGATTGGTAATAAAAGTAGGAACTCCAGAATATAAAGAGTATCTGGAGGGTTAGGCTGTTTTTGGGTTTGTATCAATTGCAAAGCAGCAGAACAGTCAAGAAGATGGAGAAGTAAAATCATGAGGGAAAATGAAAAAATTGTCTCAGAAGTCTCATAATACTATATCAAATACTGTAACGATGAAGGGTTAAATAAATTGAAAGAATGGCTACACCTGATCTCTTTCTGCAATATGATAAGAGTATCCTATGCTCTTTGAAGCAAACAGATTAAACTTAAATCCGACCTAAAGCTCTCGATATAGCAAATGGTAAGCTGATTCTAGTAAATATTGTTCTGACTTTCTAATGGACCCAAGGGATTTTATGTTGGTGAAAGACTTATTGGCCTCTTTTTCTATGAATGGATGCAGTATAAAGCATAAGGACCAATGTATTGCATTTGTTTTTGTCGTTAAGCTTGCCCTGCCTTTGTTGCAAGGAAGGCATGCAGATTGGGATGATTATCTCGTGCTGTTCTTGAGCTCTTTAGACCTCTTTTAGTTTTTGTTTCTTTAGCTCTTCAGTCACTTTGTTTACATGTATCTTCTGGACCTTCTTCGTGCCTTTGACTTCATCAATCTATATCTACTCTTTAACCCATAATATAACGAAGAAATGAGTTACTCCATTTAATACCCTATTATCTGATATTAATTAGTTTACATGCTTTTCTCTGCAGAAATTCAGAAATGGAAAGAAATTAGAATAGAAGATGATGTCATTGACCATTCTGTTCAGGATGTTGGTATTATTTCAGAATTCAGTTCAGGTGACACAGATTTTCCTGGACCAAACACACCTGAACAGTCACAACCCAGTAACGGTGTGCAACATTCGTTTAACTCATTGGAGTCTGAAATGGTCAGCTTAAAGCAGAATGTTATACTATTGCAAAACAAGCTTAATGATGAAGCAGACTTGATTAAGTTAAAGGAAGCCAGAGTTGCTGAACTGGAAGCCATCTTAAGTAGTAACATAGAGAAGGAAGAAAAGAAAACAGGAAATGACTTGCACCAGAGTAGTGGGGACATTGAAAAAGAGCTTGAGGGCCTCTTTAGGCAGAAGATTGAAGCTGAACTTGAGTATTTAGTAATATCAAGAACCATCCAAAAGTGGAGAGCTGCAGCAGTTGATCAAGTTACTCTCATGGAAGAACAAAAAATATTAGCTACCAAACAAGCACAGATGGTAAAGAAGCTCGGAGATTCAGAAACAAAGGTTGCAATGCACAAGTCGCAGGTTGAAACCTTGGACAATTACTGTGATAATGTAGCCAGCACTAATAAAACACTGGAGCTGCGGAAGGGAGTCTGCAAGTATAGTTCCTATTTTTTGATACAATTGGTATTGCTGGTTATCGTCTTTGGACTGTATATGTTGCAGATGTCATTTGATGCTGTTGAAGTTGTGCCAACATAATTTTGAGATGTGAGCCTTTTTTCCCTTTCTCTTGTATTTTCAACATAGAGCAATGACCAATGCTAATTAGGTCGTTTTATATGTTCATAGATAGATGGAACACCTACTTTCTTTTTTGTCAAGTCGATATTGAATTCAGTGATAAATATAAAAAATGATTTGGTGGCTCATAAGTTTTGAGATTTGCAGATATTGACCATCAAATAGTTGTAGTCTGCTATGATATTGGCTGTATGGTGGGTTCATCAGGTGGTTATGTTAGTTAACAAGTTCCCAGTTAACTATTAGACCCTCTATTTTATATTATTGTCTATACATAATAGTCCCTATATTAGTTCTCTTTCACGATTAGTCCCTTAGTCTGTTAGTAACCAGAAGCAGTGAAGAGGAAGGCATTGAATAATTATTCTGTTTTTGCTTCTTCTTAGTACTCTTTATCTTCTTCAAATGTTTTTCTCTAGTATTAGCGTAATTCGTATCAGTGGTATCAGAACACTTTCCAGAACTGTGGGAATTCATCTAGGACAATTGAAATTAGGGAAGTTCTCATACGATTGGATAGAATGGCAATTGACATGGCTAATGTTGCTGCTCTACAAAATCAGATGGAGTTGGTGAATGAGAAGTCTTTTTCAGAGCTGAAGAGGGCGATTGAGAATGGCAAGGACCCCGATCAAGGGAAGAGACCAGTAGCACCAATGAGATTCTCATAAGAAATCTATTCACCCACCGTCAGACCACTAGCTATACCAGGTATTATGATCTCAGCTCCTCCTCTACCTTCGTTTCCACCTCCTCCACTATTTAACATACCCACGGTGAGTACTCCGACATCGAGAGGTCCGTCTCATCAGCTGAACCCATTCAGTTCCTACCTAATTCTGGCAAATCCAACTCAATTTAGCCTTGCCTCAACCATGCAAGCACAGTTCACTACGAGATCTCTTCCTCGTCAAATTCCCCAACAGACTCTCTTCAATCCCAATTGTGTCACAAACCTTCCACAAATGACCCACACCCCACCCAATGTGAACTACTTCTATCAACCCCAGTACCAAAAGACCATCACCTAACCAACTCCACGATTCACGTCTATGGTGGATCAATTCTTCTCCTTTGATGAGGTTCAGTCTCAGTAGAAGATGACCATTGCAGCTCTGCATTTCGATGACCTTGCACTGCAATGCATCAAGCTTACTTGCGGAGTAAAAGTCGTCTGCCCTCTCCTACCTGGGAGTAGCACATCTATGCCTTGTCTGACAGATTTGGTACTAAATTTGATGACAGCATGAGTGAGTTGGTGCGTCTAAGGCTAACTGATAGTGTTATTGGGTATCAGGATTCAGGAGGCATTTGATAGAGCCACGACTAGGTTAACATTAGACCTCAATCAAGCCATTAGTGCATTTTTTAATAGGCTGAAACCTGAATTAGGGGATGCTATACGAATTCATAGACCATATTCATTTCCTCATGCATATCACTTGACTTGTTTATAGTGAATGTTCTTGAAAGCTAAGTTGCTCGGATTTTCCAAAAATGTTGCCGCACCCGTGTCGGATCCTTTAAAAATATACTATTTTTGGAGGATCCGACACACACCCGTTGACGTTTTTGAAGAGTCCGAGAAACATAGCTTGAAACAGTGGGCGACAACCATGAAAATTCCCACTGGCCAGCCATACTCCTATGCTAAACCCCATACTACACCCAATTTACACATGCTCAAACTGTAGTAGGGGACAGGCCTAAGAGGAGGAGGCTAACACCTTCAGAGTGAAGTGACAAGAAAGCCAAGGGGCTCTGTTATATTTGTGACGAAAAGTATGAACCAAAGTCCATTCGTAACGATCTAGTAAACGATACTTCTCAATGACTGAGTTTTTTTTTTGGGTCATGAAACAAGAATTCAAGATTACCTTAGCTTTTCATATGTATTAGGTCGTGAATGTTTCAGAATATAACTGACCGACTCCGTTTTACTCCAAATTTTGTAGGTTCATTTGTGATGGTCTAGTAAATGATACTACTGCCTTTGTAGGACTGACATCACCCTCTCTTTTTTTGGAGTGTTTGGGTCCGAAATAGAAGTTCAAATTATCTCATTTTTCGTGTGTAGTAGTCTATGAATTTTATTTAATATACCTCATTGATTTTGTTTAACTCCAAGTTCGTGGGTTAATTCAAAACAACCTAGTGAACAATACTGATTGTCTCTCAACGATTGATGTCGTTTTTTTTTAGAAAAAAATCAGAGGTCACAAAATAGGAAGTCAAAAGGTTTTACAATTTTTTTTTACCAGAAGCCATATGACCAAAATATATAGGCCATCACATACGAAAAACTGAGAAAATTGTCCAATTTCAGTTAATTATCCAATTTTCAATTTTTCGTGTGTGTTAGCCCATGAATATTTTGGTGATATGACTTTCGGATGACTTTTGTGCGAAACCATTATGGAACCCTTCGTAGTGAATTGGGTGAGCAGTACATACAATATCACCATTTTTAGAGTAATTTCTTGGCATCTATGCGCCAAGTTGCAGGAATTAGCAGATTTTCTCAGTTTTTTGTGTGTTAACCCATGAATATTTTGGTGCTAAGGCTTGCAGACGATTTTTTTGTGAAACCATTAAGGAACCCCCTGTAGAGAGAGTTAGGGCAGCAATACATACAATTTCACCATTTTTAGAGTGATTTTTGGGCATTTAGGGGCCAATTTACTGAAATTAGGCGATTTCTTAGTTTCTCGTATATGTTAGCCCATAAATATTTTGGTGATATAACTTCAGGACGAATTTTTTGTGAAACCATTAAGAAACCCTTTGTAAGTAGTTGAAGAGCAATACAAACAGTCTCATTTTACAGTGATTTTTGGGCAATTAGGAGCTAATTTACAGGACTAGGCGATTCCTCAGTTTTTCGTGTGTTATCCCATGAATATTTTGGTTAGATGGCTTCCGAACGAATTTTTTGCGAAACCATTACGGAACCCTCCGTAAGGAGTCTGAGTAGTAGTATGTAAGTCTAACCATTTTTTGAATTATTTTTGGGCATTTAGGGACCAATTTATAAGAATTAGGTGATTTTCTTAGTTTTTCGTGTGTGTTAGCTCATAAATATTTTGGAGATATGGCTTCCCGATGAAATATTGTGAAACAATTACGAAACCTTTCTTAGGGAGTTGGGGGAGCAATATGTACAATCTCACAATTTTAAGAGATGATTTTTCGCATTTAGAGGCTAGTTGACAGGAATGGGTGTTTTTCTTAGTTTTTCATGTGTGCTAGCCTATGAATATTTGAGTGATATGACTCTAAACGGTTTTTTTAAGCGATTACGGAGCCCTCGGTAGGTAGTTAGAGACCAGTACGTACTGTCTAACAATTTTAAGAGTGATTTTTGGGCATTTTTTTGGTCAATTTATATGAATTAGGCAATTTTTTTCAGTTTTACATGTGTTAGCCCATGAATATTTGGTGATATGGTATCTAGACAATTTTTTTGTGAAACTATTATGGAATCCTCCGTAAAGAATCTGGGCAGCGGTACATACAGTCTCATAATTTTTAGAGTGATTTTTTTGCATTTTGGTACCAATTTAAAGAAATTAAGCAATTTTCTTAGTTTTTCATGTGTGTTAGTCCATGAATATTTTGGTGATATGATTTTGGGAAATCATTATTGAATCTGAGGAGCGGTACATACAGTCTCATATTTTTTAGAGTGTTTTTTTGCATTTTGGTACCAATTTAAAGAAATTAAGCAATTTTCTTAGTTTTCCGTGTGTGTTAGTTCATGAATATTTTGGTGATATGATTTTTGGGAAATCATTATTGAACCCTCTGTAGGGAGTTGGGGGAGCAGTACGTATAGTCTCACCAAATTTAGTCATTTTTGGGTATTTAGGGGCCAATTTACAGGAATTAGGCGATTTTATCATTTTTTTTTCATGTGTGTTAGCCTATGAATTTTTTGGTGATATGGATTTTGGACAATTTTTTTGTGAAACCATTACTAAACCCTCTATAGGGAGTTGGAGGAGCAATATGTAAAGTCTCACAATTTTTAGAGTGATTTTTGGGCATTTAGGGGACAATTTACAAGATTTGGGCTATTTTCTCAGTTTTTGTGTGTGTTAGCCCATTAATATATTGGGGATATGGCTTTCAGACAATTTGTGAAACTATTACGGAATCCTCCGTAGGGAGTACGGGGAGCAATACGTATAATCTCACCATTTTAGAGTGATTTTTGGGCATTTAAGAATCAATTTAAAGAATTCGGTGATTTTTTCAGTCTTTCGTGTGTGTTAGCCCATAAATATTTTGGTGATATGGCTTCTGGATGATATTTTTGTGAAACCTTTTTGGGACCCTCCGCAGGGAGTTGGATGAGAAGTATGTACGGTTGCACCATTTTTTACAGTATTTTTGGGCATTTAGATGCTAATTTATGAAAATTAGGTGATTTTCTCAATTTTCGTGTGTATTAGCCTATGAATATTGTGGTGATATGACTTCTATATGATTTTATTGCGGAACCTTTGTGGAACCCTCTGTATAGAGTCGGAGGAGCAGTACGTACAATCTCACCATTTTTACGACATTTTTTGGCATTTATATGTCAATTTACAGGAATTAGGTGATTTTTTTTCATTTTTACGGCATCTTACATACTCTAATTGGCCCTAACTTTTTTGGGTTCATTCGAAATGACTTAGTGAACGATACTCATTGTTCTCAATGATCAGTGTCGCTTCTTTGGAGATTCTAGGTCACAAATAGGAACTCAAGATTATCTCATCTTTTTGCGAGTATTAGTCCATAAATTTTACGAAATATATTTAACTGATTTCATTTGACCACGAATATTGTGGACTCTTTTGAAAAGACCTAGTGAATGACACTTATTATTTTTCTCAATGACCGATGTTGTTTTTTCTCTGTCATGAAACAGAAAGTCAATATTATCTCACTTTTTTGTGTATATTAGTCCATTAATTTTTAAAAATTTAACTAACCAACTCTATTTGACCCCAAATTTTATAGGTCCTTTCGAAATGATCTAGTTTAACTTCGAATGAGCTTCCTTTGTGAAGGCAATAGCAAGAGATATTGTATTAGGTTATAACTTATAAGTGATAGCTTGAATTGCCTCTCATAGATTCCTGAGGACGTTAACAATACCTTCCCCATTTGATCCCTAAGTTGAAAGTTAAAACTTAATTTGGCTGAGAATAGTTAAATCATTTTTATGTTTATAAAAACATATTAGTAAAGATAAAATAAAAAATCATTTTTTAAATATAAAGTATCGTCTTTTTCTATCTTACAACAGACTAAACAAAAGTTTCACAAGATAATATAATATATATTAAGTGAATTGTTTGGGATATAATACACCTAAAGAAAACTATGTTCTGACAAAAATAAAAGGTTACGTTCCACAATTATCCTTTTGATTATTCTCTTAAAAATATAAAGTAGTTAAAAGAACCTTACTAAAACGAAGGATGAATATGAAAAAGCCTTCGAATAATTCTTTTAAACTTAAAAAACTCACTTATTTTAAACTAGGTAAAAAGTCTCAATAATCTACTTGTTCAGGATTAGAGGGAGTATATAATAATACTAACTACCCGATGCATCAACTTTGTGTTGATTACCTGAAAGTAGTAAGCACACAAACTTACCACAACTGCGGATGTCTCGGTCCCAAACAAGTAAGGATCGACTACATAAATCCTCATAATTCCATCCATTTAACGAGGAGACTATAAATCAATTACTTCGTGGACAAATGCAAATCAATGAGTCAACTTCCAGGATGATTTTAA
Source organism: Solanum piurae (assembly GCA_029582685.1). Classification (NCBI taxonomy): domain Eukaryota; kingdom Viridiplantae; phylum Streptophyta; class Magnoliopsida; order Solanales; family Solanaceae; genus Solanum; species Solanum piurae. The sequence goes on from JAJOOO010007529.1 coordinate 57,865, forward strand.
GATCTCAATACATGATGTGATGATGAACAGAACCCTACCCACCCCACCACAAAAGAAGATCAAGTTTCTGGCCTATGCCTTATGGAAACGAATACTATTTTTTCTTGTTCACATCACTGGAGTTTCTCCCTCTTTTATACATTCCTCCATCCTACATCCTCTGATACTTAGAAATGGTGCACAACAATTTATGTGACAAACTTAAATTGCACAACATGACAAATTTACAGCCAAATCCACTACTAACTCCTGACTATGCTACTGGTTTTACAAAGTTAAGCCAGCGCCACTTCAAGCCAAGTAAACATACCCAAAGCAGCATGCAAGAGAGTGCTTAGATAATTGTATCAAGGTATGAGTAGTTGTGCCGCCGTCCAAACTCAAGAAGGCTACCATATGTGCGATCCCAGACTCCGACAAAAAGGGACTCTGTATCAGGACTAAAAGACAGACCTGATATCTCACCAAAGAAATCGATTTCTTGCTCCTGCTCGTAGCCGTTTTTTACATCAAAAACGTGAACGAAATCTGCAGGTTCTGCCATTGCCATGAATCTTCCATCAGATGTGTAGCGGATTGACCGAATAGCTCCAAGGTTACCCTTCAGAGCAACAACTGATTTCGACAGGTTCCGTATATCCCATACTCTGCAGGTTTTATCCTGGTTGCCAGTTGCAAAAGTTAGGCCATCAGGATGCCATGCTGACGCAAATGAGTAGTCAATATGTCCGCTCAATGGTGAAACAACCTGTAAGCATTAAATTTGGTTAGTCAATGGTGCATCAAACATCGACCAGTTCTGATGATCTAAATCAGGGGAGGAGATAAATGCACAAGTACCTTTGCGTTCCTGGAATCAACCAATAAACCTTCAGGATTATCCCCAACTATTGCAATAAGCTTGCCATCGGGGCTCAGTGATGCATGCTGCGTGCATATGATGGAAAAACAAGTTAAGTTATACCTTATTATGCAAAAGTACTTGCTACCACCAACAGATGTTAGGATAAGACTGTTAATCAAAAGGTGGGAGATTAGAGTAATATCTATATACAAGGCCCTAGATTGAATTATTCAAGTATGAGAAAGAGAAAGGTATTCTTTTTTACAACCTAAACTAATCATAAATTCTAATTCTTATTTGAAAAACAGTAAAAGCTAGCAAATTTATCAGTACTGGTGCTGCATCACTAATGGCATGCACTAGTGGCACCATAATCAGAAAAAACTTTCTTGGTATACACCTACACCTACACATTCTGGGGTAGATGTGCACCCATAAACATATGCAGGAGGGCGCAGAGACTTACATTCACTGGCCATGGAAAACGGAAATGCTTGGACAGTTGAAATTTCTCCATATCAAAATCTCGAACCCCAGAATCATTATTCGAAGCTATAAAATGAAGTGCACCACTGAGGAACAAAAAATTAGTCAGTTAGCTTCATTCTCACTAAGAAATAGCACGTCTCCGGAGTACGCAAATATGCATAATACCTGGAGGTGTTATAAATCTCAACAGCATTAGTAATAGCATTATCGTCATATGTTGTCCGGGAACAGAAGCAAACTCCAGGCCTGTCTACGTACTGCATATAGTATCAAGAATGATTAGAGACTTGGGAATTAATTTCACTTCCTAAAGGTGAAGAGGGAACTGCAAACTCAGCCCCATGACCCAAACACAACCAGCGGAAAATTCAAAATTGCACATGCTCCATTTGTGGATACAAACAAATAAACAAATAAAATAGGGAAGTCCTAACCAATCATTGAGAGTTTCACATACCTTGCAAATGAGTTCTCCTTGAAATCCCCCAGCAACTAGCAAGTTGTCTTTCACTGTAAGAGTGCTGACTTGAGTTTGTGTAAATCCTTCCAAAAGGCTCCCAGGATGCTTCTACAATCACAAATTAAAAAGAAAAAGGGTCATAACCAAATATGCTTTAAAGCAACCAGTGGATTCCATGTTCACAACACCTACCTCGCATGGTGCTACATGCCCTGATACATTCAGAACTTCACTTTTGCTGCAGGTCAAGGATGACCAATGAATAACGGAAAAATGTGACATAAGGTACACGTCATGCTTGGAGGTTGCCCAGACCAAATTCCTAAGCTATACCATGAAACAGACAAAAAGCATTGGGATTATTGTGACAAACTTTTAAGTTAGCTTGCCTAAAAGAATTAGAGAAAATTAAACTAATATGCACGATTCTATCAACAAATAACAGATCATATGGTTTATCCAAGTAACCTGGTTTGATATTTCAGCCTAATAAATTCACTCCAAAATAATGTCAGCTTTAAATAAGCCTCAAACACATTCTTAGCCTAGTGTCTTCCGTAGTTCCATACAATGTAAATAACCAAATAGTAAAGCAAAAAGTATAGAGGGCTAATAGAATTACCTGGAAGTGTAAAATTGTTGATTTAACAGATCTTGAATTACGTCTGAAGTCATAGTATGAAACTTCTTTCTTTGTGGCTAGGCAGTCCTGTTGAATAGCAAATGGATAGAGCCACCCATGTTCCCATTAGACACAAAGGTCATCACTCAGACCAATTAAATAAGTAAATACACATTTAATTTACCTTCTCTGACGCCTCCCCAGATTGTGGAATATTTTCATAGTTCTTATACTGCTCTAATCTCGTTTGCCTGTATTTCTCCCTGGTTATGCTAAGCCTTTCCCATGGAATCCCTTGAATGTCTCTACCTCTCCTTGCCTCAGCAGCAGAGGTATCTTGCATTTTATTATTCTACTCAAGAAGAAACAATTCAATAGAATGAGATACGAATCATTAAAATCAAATCAATACATCAAACACGCCCCTGTAAATGCCGCAATTAAGCTTTTATGGATGAATTCACAAACCGTGTAGTCATAGTCATCTGCATCAGAATCAGAGCCACCAACATCTCGGCCATGGAACTCGTCATCCATATCATCATCTATAGCTTCCATGTCATACTCGTTTGCCATGTAATCAGCATCATCCTCTTGTTGATGAGACATGTTTTACCCCAACCAAATGACCTACAAACTACAAAAGTAAACTACATTCAAGAATTGAGAAAATGTATATTAATACAAACTTCTAAGTCAACTATGGGACAAGATACTCAATTACTCATACAGCACCTCACTACTAGAGCGTCAGAGCATCCATAAAGAGAAAGACTAAGTTAACGCTGTTCTTTGAACAGTATCTCAATCCACAAATGCATTCACACAAAAAAACAAAAAAAACAAAAGGATTAGATATAATTTTATTTTATTTAAGAAGCGAGGCACACATCATACATCTTGCTCTCTATTCAGGCCTCTGCAAAGACCAGCTCGTGATAAAATCAAAGATTCCATTGGATAGGGATTGGATTGCAAAAGAAGAAAGCAATGGAAACACGAATTCTTGCATGGATATGCATAGAGATCATGCCAAATGAGCACACTAATAATCCCTGAAGTAAAAATTTCAACTTCGTTGTTAACACCAGACAGAGAAGAGAAGAACAGTTATAGCCTATATCTACAGTCAGTAACTTAATTACAACACATGGAGAAAGTAATGCTTTCAACCTCCTTAGCATGTAACAAGCCTCCGACGTGACTTTGGGAAAATATATTCCCACAGGCAGATCCTGGATTTAATCTTGATGAGTTTGACCTCTAAGGTTCATAGTACGTAACTCATTGTACTTCATCTATCTCTAGCTATTCCCGTTATATATTTAACAACCACAAAAGACCGAAACTTGACAACTATGGTGTATACAACACCATATCCAATATACATGTGCAATAAAAAAAGGTAAGAAAAAATACCTTTTTCTATATACAACCAAAGGGACAAGTTACCTTTCTCAGAAAAAAAAATATGTGACCAAAGAGAGACTTTTCTAACTGAAAAACTGAATCCTTGCCAATAACTTTGCCTAGTCACAAACAAGTTAGGGTCGGCTATATGAATCTCACTCCTCCATTTAAGCTCATTTCATATCACCGTTTAACTAAAAAAATAATGCTGGCCAAAATAAACAAATATCTAGATTGAATCTGCATAACACAACTTTACAAATTCTGCAAATTAATAGCAAATAAACTCAACATGAACTAGAAAAGTCTGGCATCAAAGATCATGTCGCAACAAACATAACTTCATAACTTTCACAATTGAAACGCACAAAAGTCAAACTCTAAGACATGGAACATGATAGCCTTCAGAGGTAAATCTAGGTTTTCTATTACATGGATGACCACTAAAAAAGAAGAAAAAACATATTAAGTGAGAATTGATCCCTAATCCTCTAGGTAAATAAAAACAAGCATTCAACCAAATGCACCATTCAGCCTTCTCGTAGCATGGATGTCCATAGATAATATGATACCACTATTAAAGAATATATACATATAACACCTAACTTCACAAAGAGACCACGAAATCCCCAAATTTTACCAAAATAATTCGACCCTGATAGCAAGGGTTCAGATGAACCTAGTGCTTATGCTCTGCATCCGCCCGTAGCAATTCGATTACATATTTAATAAACACAAAATTCAATCTAGATATACAACCAAAGGCAATGAACTTTTCTTAACTTAAAAATTTAATGCTCCCTAAAGTAGAAGAAAATTAAGGTTCAATTCAACCTGCCTTACATATCAAAACTTACAAATTAACAACAACTAAACTCAACAATAAACTAGAAAAATCTAGCATCGAAGATCATGTCATAATAACCATAACACCATAAATTCCACAATTAATAAACACAAAATTCAATCTAGGATATACAACCAAATCGAAAAACTTTTCTAACTAAAAAATTTAATGCTGCCCAAATTAGAAGAAATTTAAGTTTTCAACCTATCTACATATCAAAACTTAATAAATTCTACAAATTTACAGCAAATAAACTCAACAATAAACTAGCAAAATCCAGAATCATAGATCGTGCCATAAATTCCACAATTATATAAAAACACAAAAATCAAACTCCAAAACACCGAACACGAAACCGAAACATTGATCATCCATAATCAACACACTAAAATAGGTCACCGAAAAGGAAAAAAAACCCTAATTTCCACAAATTTATCAATTATTCAAAAAACAAAAATACAAGCGCATAAACTCAAACAACCGGAAAATATAATAATCAGAAATTAATTCTAAAAAATTCTAACCTTGAACACAAAAGGGAACAGATTGATCGAGGTTCGTTCGATCTCGATCCAGAAATTTAACAATCAGACATCAATCATAACATCGAAAATTAATTTGATTGATTAAACACGAAGAAAAATGAAAACTAATTGTAGATCGAGATTTGGGTCGAAGAGAAAAAGGGGGAAAAGTTTCTATGTTTATCCACTCGGTTCTTCTGCAAAGGACATTTTTCTACTCCAAATGCGGAATGAAAAATAATCTTTGGCTTTAGGGGTATATTTTAATTGGAAAAAATAAAATAATATTAAATGGAATTGAAAATTGACAAAATTGATGTAAGCTTCAATTTGATTTTTAGGGATTTAATAAAATTTTATAAAAACAATCTAGTTCATGAAATATTTCGCTTTCAGGTGAGGTCACGGCGAGGGTTGCACCCCCCGGAATTCGACTAAAGCAGTTCATTTTGGTGTTAAATCAGTGGTTCAGTCTACTCTGATACAAGGATAGATTGAATACGAATACATGAATAATATGTTTTTTGGTAAAATCTTGCTTTAGTTTGACCTAATTGGCGAGTGATCCCGGTACAATAAGTAGTGTAGTTTTATTTGGTTCTTCTCCATCAATTATCTCCATTTTCGCGATCCTGCAATGAAGATAGTACTTGAAGAATTTCTTCAGAAAATGTTACTTTAATTATAACAGTAGAAGAACAGTAGCTACAGTTATGACTATTAATTAATGATAAAACAATTCGGTGCATGAAATGTTTCGCATTTAGGTGAGTTCACGGCAAGGATTGTACCTCAAAGAATTTAACTAAACAGTTTATTCTGACGTCAAATCAATGGCTGAGTCTGCTCTGATACAAGGATAGATTGGATACAAACACATGAGGAATGTGTTTTTTTTTTGTAAAATCTAGCTTAAGTTTGACCTAATTAACGAGTGATCCCAGTACAACAAGCAAGTGTAGTTTTATTTGCTTAATTCTTTTCGACCAAATATCTATATTTTCGCTATCCTGTAATGTAGACATTAGTCGAAGAATTTTTTCGGAGAATGCTACTTCAATTACAACGGTAGGGGAGAAACAATTGTGATTTTGATTATTAATTAATTATAAAATAATCTGGTGCATGAAATATTTCACGTTCAAGTGAGGTCATGGCGAAGGTTGCACCTCAACGAATTTAATTAAGCAGTTCTTTCTGACGTCAAATTAGTGGATCGATTTGCTCTAATACAAGGATGGATTGGATACGAACATATAAGGAATATTCTTTTTTATAAAATCTTGCTTCAGTTTAACCTAATTGATGAATCATTTCGATATGGCAAGCGAGTGTATATTGCTTCTTATCCACCAAATATCTGCATTTCCCCGATTGTATAATAAAGACAGTAGTCAAATAATTTTCTTCGGAGAATGTTGCTTCAACTACAACACCAGGGGAAAGTAGTCATGTTTATCAGTATTTTATCCATATATTTTAAATGGGAGAGACTAGTTTAAGAGTATACCTTCTATCCAAATGAATTTGTTGCTTCCGAATTCGTTTAAAAAGTACCTTGTAGGTTCAAAACTTGCCAAAAGATTTAATCCAACATAAATCACTTTAAGTACTATTACAGAATCATGAAAGAAATAGCATTGCATATCATGATTTTGTCTGTTATTTTTTAAATGGGAAAATTAGGTGAGGGATGAACGTTCTATCAAATTCAATCTGCTTCTTTCGAATCCACTAAAAAAATACTTTATAGGTTCAAAAACTTTATAAAAAATAGAATATTATACAAAGCTCGTATTGGGTTTAGCTAATATGCGGCTACAAACATTCGATATGATTAACTCATTTAATGGATTATCGATTTGTGGCTTTTCTTAATAGTGGAATGCTCCCTAACAATATATTTTTATATCCCATGACTTTTTGTCAAATTACTTATAGGCAAGTTGATCTAAAAAAAGAAATTAATAGAGTTTTTATCATATAAAATGCGTTAAATGAATATATATTTTGAACAAATGGATCTTTTATTTACTGTTGAATTGTCATTAATGAAGATGATGTTATCAACGCTTAGAATCAGTTTTGAAGTGAATGAATTATAAAAAAATAACAATATATTTTAGAAGTTCGAAAACTTAATATTTAAAAAAGGTGTTAATTTTCAATTTAATAGAGATATTTCTAATTACTGACAAGTGTTTGGTCTGAAAAATTTGCGATGAAATTTGAACATGATTTATGAGTTTACTATATCAATCAAGATAGCTATGTATACATATAGTTATTATCATACAAATAATTGTGACCAATTCAATATCAAGTTTTTCTTCCAAATACCAAATTATACTACCTCTTTTAAGTTTTTTGATAAAACTCATCTTAATTGCAACATTGGGTAAATAATGTTATATTTTACACCAACAATTAATCATATGATTAACTAATTCAGATGTATGTGTAATATATGTCATGTGTTGAGTGATTTTGGTATAAATATTGAACGCAATGATTCTTATCCAATCGCTTTTGTTTGAATATTAAGTTTTTAAAAAACTTCATTTTTTTATGTCAAATGGAAAAAGATACGAGTAGTAAATTATAAAACAATTTTTAAAAAGAAAAAAAAACTCCTGCCCTCTTTGATTGGACAATTGTTATTTTATCTTGAACCCACATGGAGTCATTTAATGTAATGTCGGTGGCATTTCTTACATGTTGCAAATAATTGATATAATTGTCCTCAAGAACTCTTAAGTGACAATAAAATTGTCTCCGTATGATTTATAAATCACGAGTTTAAATAGAGAAAGCAATAACTGATATTTGTATTAGGATAGATTGTCTATGTCACAACTCACATCCTTTGAGCTACGACCCTTCCTCAGATCCTACGTGAACACGAAATACTTTGTGCCTTGGGCATTGTACTCTTGAGGATTATAACCTTTTTTGTATGACAAGGGAAACCCACAACCACTACCTTTGAGTGGGCACAGGGTAAAACCCCCGCTCCTATGCAATAACTCGCAAACCACATAGGAGAAATAACCCGCACTAGGTAAGCCCTGTGTGACGAGCTCAAACTCTCAAAGATTGTCACTAAGACAAAATAAATGAATGTTGAGTGATAATTCAGGTATGAAAAGGGAATAACTAATTATTGGGTGTGAAACTCACGAAAAACTCATAGTTTAAATGTGTATTTGACTATTAACTCGAAAGAACTACTCAACACATGCCGAGACGTTCTTCCTGGAAAACATCAGCACGTAGCCGATTCTTCACACTGGCAATTTGTAAAGGCACATTTATTGCATGAAATTTGAAGCTGTTTCCTTTAAGCTTTTCCTTTTTGACACATTATTAGTATAATGAACATCTTGAAAGAAACATTTCTGTGAGTTCTGAGTAAAAGGATTAGAAGTACTCAAAAGTGCAGAAACTCTAACATCTACTCCCCTCGAAGCACGGTTAGCAGTCAAAATTCACGTTGCATCAACCCTCTCGTATATTCAACATAATAACCTCCCCCGCTGCAACAAAAAGATCTGAGTTTCAGAAACATAGAAGAAGAGAAGGCATTAACCTTTTAACTTTCAATAGTGGCTAGAAAGGTAATAGTTTATACTTGACATAGTGTCCCCAACACCTAGTTTAAGACCCCATCCCCCACCCCCCCAAGAAAAACATAACAACAACAACAGAGGTGGATTCAGAAATTTATGCTCCACGTCAAAAGTATTGGGAGGAAAGCAAAAGCAAGAAGCCAACGGACAAAATGACTTGACAGTTGATTTTCCTGATTTCATCTTTCAACAATGCTCAACCCTATCATGTACCCCTCTCCCCTAAGCATGAAAATGAAAAAGACAGGTAAACGAGAAACCTACCAGATGCCATAACTAACCGCCTTAGAAAAATGAGGTGGTTGATAGGCTATCAGACAAATGATGGGCAACAGATTTATATTTGTAATGTAAAAAATCTTACATGATTACTTGATTGTTTTAGGTTCTCCAACAATTCTGCAATTTCGAGTTGTTTCACCACTGCAGTATGCAACACCTGTTGAAAAATATAAAACACGACAATTGAATAATCCAAGTTCAATGTTATATAACTGTCAATAATAAGGCATACCCTTTTTGTCTTGTCGAGGTCCACCTCCACTGATTTGATCCTTTCCATTGATTGCTGGATCATTTGGTCCTTCTCTGCTGGGATCTCAGCAGGTTTTCTCTTTATTTCTTCAAACAACATTTCCAGTTTATGAAGACGCTCCATGCATGGGAGGGCCTCATCTGATTTATGAACAACTTCACCATAAGCAGAAGAACTGCTTTCTTGTCTTTCTTCTAATGCACTAGTGCGGGAAGCATTTGCCTGTTTCCTCCAATACTCAAAGAACACACCACGAATCAGTCCAGAGAGTTTGAGTATGAAAGGAACCAGTTTCCTTTCCAAGCACTGCATACATCTGCTCAAAACCTTTTTCTGGATAGTTTCAAACCAATGAATCACCAATGTACCTAAAGAGCACATAAAAAAGGGGACATGAATCCCCATCAGGGGACGTCCAGTAGCATAATCTTTTAAGTGGAAGTTAATAACCTCATAAATCAACTGATGTACTTGCTTGAATATCTACAGATTTGGCAATGCACATCAGTTTAGAAATGAATGAATAGAAGAAAGAGATGGATAGAGAATTGGCATATGAATGAATATGAATATTTTAGCAACTTTTCATGAAAATCTGGCTAAAATCAGTATTTAGTCAAAAATTACTTTGATAACCAATTTAGTCAAACCATAATCAACTTGTTAGATGACAGATACAATAAAGTTTCTCAGTTAAAAAAGGTTAGGTGATAAATTTAATGAAATTTAAGGTCCTCTAGTGTTTTAACTCCGAAACTTTTAAAAGTTGTGCCCTTCAATGGAGGAAAAGAAAAGTAAGTAAGATGAATTTTGCATGATGAGGAGATATCATCTAAAGAAAAGAATGTCAATCATTAGTATGACACCAAAAAGGAAGAAAAATAGATGAAATTCAGATTTTTTTAATTTCTGACTGCTGAAAATAATTTCTTTTGACAAGTCTTGATGATGAAAATTATTACCCCTAGTTAAGACAGTAACATAGAAGGGAGTCATGTGACATATTTATTTTGGACATTATTTTATTAAGGCTCCATTTCACCTCAAACAGTTGAAATCAATAAATTTGCACATTTAATTTGCAAGCATAAAATTAGTACTAATGTAACCGTCATTGTTAACATCTAAGCATTATATTACTATTTTAAATGAATTCAACTCTCCTAATTTTAACGTCACTTCAAATTCTTCTAGTTATAATTGTATGGCTAAATTTAAGCGATTTTGAGATCTCTCTCCGGGATCAAGTTTACATTAGATATAATCGTCAAGTAACGAGTTTCAAATACATGAGAAATTTCGGACAATCCAAATGGAGCTCAAATCATAATTGAAGTTACAGTTGAGCAAGTCTTCATCATAAATAATATCACATAATTAGAAACAGGTCGTCAGGTCCAGCAGGCAACCGTATCAGACTACATTCTACTGGTAGTATAGATAAACAATGATGACAAATACCTTCAGAAGTTGGTCGTGCATTGGTGGAAAAATTCTTCAGATTGCATTCTGGAGGCTCTGGGCAACATAGGGAGACATGCTTATTAACATCAACTAGTTCACCTGTGCTGAATTGCTCATCACAACTACAGTAGGGGGTAGAATTCGATTCCCTTGCCTGCACGAGCAAGATTTAAAGTAAAATAATTGTATCGCATATCTAAAAGGAACGCATTTGCACACACTATAAATACATGATGACTATTTTCCCTTCCATTATTGAGGCCCTTTTTTTTCTCGCTCACCCTTTGGTTTTGGAGCAATGGATAAATCACTAATCTGATGATTATATTTGAAGGTATACACATCATGGTGATTATTGCACATTACAAACACCTGATATATTTGATAAGAAATGACATTTTAAACTAAACTATGGTTATATAATACTGTAATACTCACTTCCTCATCAAGTAGGGACAGCTGTGGAATTGAACTGCTACTTCGTCTAATTGGAGAACATGGGTCATGAACATCTGATACTGATTCAGCTGTTGATGTCTCATTAATTCTTCCCTGACCGCAAAATATGTCAAATAGGGGGAGCTGGGAGGTATAATAAACACAAGGAAACAACACTAAGAATGTCAAAGTAAAAATTCACCTTTAGCGGGCGTATCTGTTTAGAGGAATCAATTCTCCTTTGATCTCTGGATATTCCAGATATTTGCTTCACAGTTTTTGCCTCTAAGTCATGTACAAGCTAAAAGTGGAGTAGAAAACTATTGGTCACCTCACATGAAGAAATAATTCCTTAAACTTAAACGAGAAGAGCCATAAAAAGAAGAAAACAGTGAAAACACCAACAAACCCACCTTCATTATTTCAGGATCACTCCATGGATCCTTGTTAGACCTGAGGCAGCGACGGCCAACAGAACAGGTACAAGATCCACCCAGAAAGTCAGGTAACTGACTGGACAGAAAATATCAGATACAGAAATTAACATTTTTTTTCAAACAGGTAGGTTTATATGAACAATAGAGAGAGAAAAACCTAGGGTCAATCGCTTCAAGCAGTTTACCCAAAGATTTAGGTTCCAGAACCTGCAAAGTGCAGATGAGAACGCAGATATTCAGTCAGTTGAAGTTGGACCAAATGAGTAGAAGAAAAGAAGCCCCTGCTTCCTCCACCTGTATTTTGCCAATAGTCTTTGCATCCAGAAATTTCTGTGCTGCAGGCCAAAGTATCTTTTGGAAGCCAGGGCCAGCATTGACAATGAACATCCGTTGTAATGTCTATATAGAGATGCCAGAAATCATTAACAACGGAATCTGAATAACTACTTGAAATCTAACTTAACTATTCATTCATGATGACAGCTAATACCTCAGGAAAATAATTGTTATCAACTTTTGCCATGGCTGCCAAAAGAGTAGCAGCTGTCCTGGTGAAGTTTTTAACTCCCTGCAATCAATGGCATACTTCTTAATACGTGAAATTGAACAATAAGCAGTAAGCTGACAGCAACACTTCTATAAGACTTATTTAAAAATAAGGAGCAACACTATTAAAAGACCTTATAGAGGGGTAAACATACTTTGTCTGGCAAAGTTTAATGGGAATACATGTTATCCGCATATCATAATCCATAAATCACTTTGGTACAGGCAAATCCAAACTATGTAGAGACAGAAATTGAAGGACCCAACAGCTCCACCTAATTCTTAGAAATACAGTGGGCATGCTAAGCTATTTGCGGTCCCACTTAAGTGTTTAATGCATGTAGATATGAAATTAACGCAAAAGTACTTAATTGTCGCAATAAAAGCTATATAGCTTCATAAAGTTTTAGATTGTGTAAAAAATGCAACAGAGATTTGAAGACAGTCATCAATTTTGGTAAATTATCCATTCAGTGAAGCAACATACAAGGCCTTGCACATCCAAAATTGTGGTTGTTGAGTAGATCCTTTTCTTTGCTGCAATAGAACATGCAGGGAATTTCTCATGTAGGGCCCTTTCAAACTCTTGGACATGATATTTCATGTAGCGATCAATTGTGGTGATTCGCATTAATTTGTTCGGGTGAGCTTGTCCAAGCCTTTCAATATACACAGGCCTTCCGTCCCTGTCAACTCCATGATATCCTTGGGGGTAATACTGCAGGACTTCTTCCAGCTCTTCAAAGTGAAAATCCTGAGCAGTCACAGGGTCCAATAAGCAAATAAAGTTGAAGCAAAATGCTAAAATTAGAGTTATGGTGATCACAAGACAAATTTATGCCTGTAGTATGCAACTACCTCCAATATTGTGTCTGTTCCATACTCCTTCCTCCAGTTAAGCATTTCTTGCCACATCTGAATAGTTTTCTCAATGTTGAAATCTCTTGCCTTTAAGAATCTATAAATAATAGAATACTAACATAAGATTGTAATACTTACTATCGGTGCACAAGAATCACTAAATCCAATACAAGGACACAACTCGCAAGGTGCAGACACAGACAGCTCACTAGACTATGAGTGAGGTTCAAAACAAAATAGCCATGACAAATGGAGGACTTGAAGAGCATTTTCCGAAAAATTCTACTGCTTTTATTGTAAGTTATCACTGAAAATTGCCAAAACTCGCGCAACAGAGAATACTGTCAACCAAAGAATTATACAACTCAAAAGGCAACTCACCTCAACAAGGTATGGTAGTCATCATGTATGGGTGGCAACAAATTCCTGTCAAGAAGTTGCTGATGCAATTCATAGACAACATTTTCTTCCTTTGCATCATGGACATCCTCTATCAAAACCGAAGGAAACCTGTAATCAACTTTCTTTTTTCCTCTTTTTTTGAGGGAGCGAGTGAACTTGTTGGAAGCATTGATTGCCTTTTTCCTGAAAGCACCAATTCTGAATCTCCGTGTTTCATCCTCAGAATTCTCAAAGTCTGATTTTCTTTCTCTACGGTCATCATAATAAGCATCTGATCCCCCTTCTAGAACACAGGATACTATTCAGAGCATTCATACTTGAGCATCATAGAGCAAACACTAATTAAATTATCTCAACAAAATCTTCAGTTCAACGACCAAATGAGGTAACAAACCTGACATCTACGTGACAAGGAGGAGGAAAGAATGACGAAGTAAGTTTTGCCGCTAGAGTTCAATGCAATTATGGCTTTTCCGTCTCAAAACCATCCAAGCACAGGTTGCACTTAAATAACTAAAAGAAGACAAGTAAGCCACCAGAAACCCAGACTTTCTATAAAAAGAAGATAAATAATTTTTGCGCAAAAGAAAAGACAAGCATTGTTTCTTGAATATCGCAATGATATTCCAAATGAATTTGAAAATTATTTAACACCGCAAAGAGTACTCTAGCTCACCAGGGAAAAAAAACATCAAGCTCCATTAATACTATTCATGTGTGCAGTCCAGTCAAACCATACATCAAACTACCACAGAATGGAAATAAAGATCATTCCCTGCTGATAAACACAAAAGAACAAGTCCTATACTCTAGTTATTGTATTGAACTCCACCGACACACCTCAAACTGATAAATAGTTCTAGTAAAATGTTAAAGAAATAGCAGGGCAGACAGGCAGAGCTCGACATGTATACTTAAACAACAACTACTACACCACAATCCTGAACTAGTTGGATCAACTATATCCACTTGGTTCCAATTCAAGCCAACTATAAATTTAATATCAACATCATTTTTTTTTCCAACAAAAGAATATATATGCATTAGGTATTTAAGAATCCTCTACCTTGATCACACCCAAAATCAACCAAGTATTCAATTACCGTAAACTGAAGCTCATATCTCACATTACAGCAAACAGCAACAACCATGGGAGGAGCTTGGTAGGGGCGAGGGGGTTGGGCAAAAAATTACATGGTATATACAAAGTTAAAATTATTTTTTATGTATAGATATATAGTAGATGTTGAATCCCCTCGGCTTCTTCACATGTTTTCTTCTTCTATATTGAAACTCCTTCGTGAAAATTCTAGCTCCACCACTAGCAGCAGCAACAACGACGACAACAGCAACAACAACAACAAACCCAGTGTAATCTCACATGTGAGGTTTGCACCTTACCTGAGACTGTTTCCAATAGACCTTCGGCTCAAACAACGATAAAAAAGAGGTAAAATGCTATGACAGGCAAAACTCAACATATATAATCAAAACAACAACTACTCAGCCGCAATACTGAACTAGTTTGGATCGACAATATTCACATTGCTACATTATCAACATTTTTCAAAAAATAAATAATGAATTATAAGAATCCACAAACTTGATCACACTTAAAATCAAACAATTATTCAATTTCAATTCTCCGTAAACTGAAACTCAGATCTCACATTACACCAAATAACAAATACTACAAATGAAATAAAAACCGTTACGATAACATTCACCGGAATGAAATGCCAACGGAATCTCACCGGAAACCTACCAACGACACGGCGATCAAAATCGGCAATTGACAGAGCTATGAGCTATAATTCCACTGAACTTCTGATTTCAATAATCAATTTCGAGAAAAATTTCTCAGATCATCGTAGCGATTTATGAACATTTACAAGCTTTTTCTCTCTCTTTTAGCAGATTTTTTTAAGATTGCAGCGCCAACTCTTTTACACTTTCTGCGTTTTGCTTGTTTTGTTTGCTGTTTTTAATTACTTACTCGCTATACTTTTCCAATTTTGAGATTCAAATAAGTTTATATAAATTATTTTAGGATATTCAATAATATCTGTCTACTTAATTTTACACTTAGTCTCTAACTTATCTTTATCATTAATAATAATTTTCCTATTATATTTTTTAAGATATTATATTTATTATATTCAAATGATGATTTAAATTGGGACTCTTGAAATTTTCAGTCAAATTTAAACTGATTGACTTTCAAAAAACGAAAAAGTACATAAATTGAGATAGAGGAGTAAGCTTTTTAAAGATTGAGGAAGGATCATTTGGTAGTTGGATAAGATTTAAGTTATTTATGTATTATTTTTTGTATAACTTATACAATGTTTGGTTGGTAGATAGGAAATAAGTTATATATGTATACAATGTTTTATTAACAATTTAGAAATCGGCATTATAATACATGAATAAATAAAATTCACATAACGAATACAACATGCAATAATACATAAATTCACTCATAACTAATTCGTATATTATTAATAGTTGAATAACTCTAGCTACCAAACGATCCCTCAATGGGTAAAAACCTTGATCATGAAAAATGAGGGAATAACTTTTGTAGCGGATAAGATGATGAAGTCGAAATTGAGATGATTTGACTATGTGAAGATGAAGTAAATGGGTGTGTCAGCAAGAAGATGTAAGAAGTTGGTTGTAGCGAAAATTAAAAAAGGTAGATGTAGGCTGGAAAAGAAAATTAAGGAAGATCATTAGATAGAATATGATGTAGCTTTAGGTAAAGTATAGCAATCAAATATTAGAGTAGAGGATTAGTAGATAGCCCTTTAGATGAGAGAGGTTGGGTTTAGCCTAGCCTCATCCCTTACGATCTTATAAGCAGTACTCCCTCTGTTTTAATTTGTTTGACTTAATTTTTTTTTTTATCTATGATTCTTCTTCTTTTTTAAGTAACTTTTTAAATTTCAAAATTTTCCAAACATTATATGTTTAAAGTCATAAGATCAAATGATTTTTCTGATATATCTGACATAATTTTAATTTAGGATTACATGATTCAAAAAATTTACAACATTATTTTCTTAAACTTCATATCAAAGTCTAAACGGGCTAAAAAATTAAAACTATTTTGTAGTAATAGTTTATTTTTCTTCAAGATAATATAATATGTGTTGCTTCCATTGTTTCATGTTTTGATATTTCATTATCATAATTTATTTGCAACATTGTTTTAAGTATTTTCTCTTTTGAACTCGAATTTATCAAATACAATCTCTCTATCTCATAAATTACCTACTAGTAAAAAATAAGTTCCTCCGTAGGGAACAGTACGTGTCGAACTGCAGCTTTGCATTTAATTAAATGAAATTGGACTGAAAATAAATAAATAAATATTTGGGAGTATCAATTAATTTTACAGTGACCCAAATACCGCAATTTTTTTATTTTTTTTTTCAAAATAATAAATTGAATATCATTTATAATAAATTTTTCTATTCCGACAGGTGCAGTAAAGGTACCCAAATTAATATTGTCGTTATACATTTATTCTGTTTTCCCCCTAGTAAGGAGTGCCCTTATAAAAATATTTTATCATTACAATTATAAAATAAAGTAATTATTATTATATTGATAATTATTATTACATGTGAGTAGATTTTTTAATTTTATTTTTTATGTATTTGACTAAAAGGACATATCATAATCAAGAGTGTCGTCTTGTGAGGGTGGGAATCACAAGAGATCAATGCTTGGGTTTACATAAGATATGTCATTTTTATATGTATCTAATTTTTCGTGTATAATTTTTTTTTATATTTATTATAAAATTATGTGGACTTGCTCTAAAAATATCAGATTATATTAAAAGTATTTTTGAATTGATTTAACTCAACAATGAGTATCAGATTCAATAGTTTGACAAGACGAGTATGAAGATGTTGTTGTGATAATGTGAAGCTCAGTTAATGTATTTGCTCGTCGATGGATTAGGTCGCTATCTTTGTCCATAACTTTGAAAATACATATTCAAACATCAGAAGGAATTGAACTTTGATGCCTATAAATACTCAGTTGACGTGAGTGACAGATAATTAATCTTTCATATAAGCCTATAAAATGATGAATCTAAGTAAAAATCCACACAAACATTAAAAAAAATATAAAAATATTTATTGAAATCTTGAAATTCACATGTATTCCTACTTTGGATCTCTATGGCTAAGGTTTCAATTTTTTGACAAATGAAAATGAGTTGTCAAAAGGTAGGAAGTGAGTGATAGGGACAATTGAAAGGACCAAATGAATGTGGTGAGCCTTAAATTTAGATTCACCCCCACACTATTATAGTAACATTTTGCTTGTAATAGTGACATTTCAACAAGTTCTTTGTGTCTCCCCCTTCCCCTATTGTGAAGAAAATAGTGTCCCATTACTTGAAAAATGACTTGACATTGCCAAGATATAGGATCCCTCGCACCCCACCCCACCTACCCACCTCATTTTCATAATTCAATGCACCTAATTTTTGTCTTTACTATTGTGTATCTTTTTACTTGTGGGGTGATTTACAAAAATGGTCTTGAAGTGGATGTTGACTAATCTTGAATCGATCTGGCAAACTCAATCAACTTGACTTTTGATCTTGAAGATTTGCTTATCAGAATAGTAGGATAAAAAAATTCAAAACCATTCATTTTCAAGGTCATTGAATGTAATTTTCTGTTGATTTTCACTACAATGGGATAATACTCATCAACAAGTAAAAAATTTACGGGGTACCTTATTTAGATACTATTATTAAACTCAACAACAATAACATATCAGTATAGCTTCACAAGTGGAGTCTATAGAGGATATTATGTACAAAAAAAACAAGAAATCATAGCAAAGTGGAAGAATATAAGACAATACAATTAAATAAGGAAAAACTACATAATTAGACATACTTAACTACCATATATACATATTTTACCTATCGTTTAAAAATATTACTTATAATACCACTTTTTAATAATTATACCATATATTATAAAAAGTTAAATTAGATACACAAATTTCTTAAATATGATATAGAATAATTATCTTAAAATTTTAATTCCTTAATTAAATAGAGACATTAACAATTTAACCTCCCTGAATCTCTTCTGCCAACAATAACTCTCCCCCACCTCCAACGTCCTCCACCATATTTTCTCTCTTTCTTCATCCTCTCAACTCATAATTTCTTCAGAATATCTATCAAAAATGATTTTTATTTCATTAGCAAATATCTTTCTCTCTCATCACTTCCCCCAATTTCCTCCGCCAACAATATCTGCCTCCCACCCCCACGTTAAAATTGCACATCACTCTCTAAAATTAAACAGACAAATAAAATGGTGATGGTAGTAAAAATGGAGGAAATAAAGAAAGAAGAAAAATTATAAGTAGTATGGTTTGCAGCGGGAGTGATTGCTTTAACCTTTTCATTCAAAAAAGAGTATGAAAAAGTTTTGTAATGAGATGATAAGTCGTATGTTTCATTCTTTTTATCTGAAATGATTCTGTCATGTATCTAGCTAGAATATTTTATGTATCTTGTTTATTTATTAAATGTATATGTATTTTCTATTAAATATATATGAGTTGTTTTCTGTTATGTATCTGAGCATGTTATTCTATGTATATGAGATTTTTATGTCGTGATCTAGTGTGTTTTCTTTTGTGTATCTGAGACGGTTTTGTCATGTATCTAGTCATACTTCAACGAGATTGTTGTAGATTACATTGTCATGAAATTACGGCAATCACAAATTTATTGGATACATACTTCAGATACATAAATAAATTTCAATACATGTATCTGTTATATGCTACACATAATTGATATATAATTAATACATCTAAGTCCCTAAGTATGTATCAGATACACATATATAGCAGATACATCTAATGAAATGTATCTAAGAAAATTAGATGCATGACTCAGATACATACTTCAAATACATTAGTAAAAGGTATGTATCCTAATTCAGTTAATTTGCAAATTCAAATTTCTGAAAATGATTTTTTTCACTTTTTTGTTGCTAAAAAATAAATGGAAGAAATTAAAATATTTTTGAATTTTCAGAAGTTGTTAGACAAGATATATTTAAAATCTATTAAAGGAGTGATTTCCTCCTTAAATTAAGCATTTTAGTTGGAGTCCTTAATTAAACATGTATCCTGCTTTGTCAATTCCTCAGATACATGTATCCGTCGAATTAAGATACATGTATCCAACCAACGAAATGTGGTAGAGGAAGTATTCAAAACTACCGTGAATACTTGTAATTAGAACCTAACCTAGTGGGATTTATGTTGTTTACCCATTAAATAATATAATACAAAGCAAATGAAACAACATATAGTAATGGTCCGAGATATTGAATGAGCTTAATTCTATAACTTCATCATTTTGGTCCATCCCACTTTAGAAGCAAAAAAGGCCCATAGCTTCGATTGGGCCATAGGACTCAAAATGGCTATGATTTAAGGCTCTCTTAAATATAAAATAACACTCATTAATCACTTTTTGAATATGAAGTTTTAAATTTCATAGGTATTCAATGATAATATTCTTTGAGTGCCATTTGTAGAATTTGAAACTTCATAATAATAGCTATATTTCAAATGCATGAGCTAAAAAGTGATTTATTGTAAAATTTACCCTTACATAGTTGATATGGTATTAATACGGAAAAAAAATCAAACGTTTATATCAAATCATATCAAATTATCACAGTTAAATAATTTAGTGAGGTGAAAGTATACATATAACTAACAATGATTAAGTGATAGAAGCTTATGTGCAAACACACGTCATTCAATTTTTATTTGGTTTAAGCACCTGATACAAATAATTTTTTATCTATTAATATATTTAAAATGAAATTCTAGTTATGTAAACTTGTTCATAACTTATATATCAAACTCGTATAAAAGAGTAGGACCACAATAAAATGACGATAAATGTAATATTAACCAATTCATGGTAAATTTCCATACTACATAACATGATCAATTTATTTGAAGAAACATGATCATTGACAATTGATATATTGACTATTTTTTAACAAATAATGGCTACTTTAGAAATTTACATGCTATCATCATTATACATATGAAGAGATACCAAAATGCACGTTTTTTCATGTACCATTTTTTATTTATTTATTTGTACATTCACAAAAAGTTGTCCACCTAACTATATTAGTGGAAGTCCATATCAATATTGCACAAAGAATATACCCTACTCAAAATCCTTTATTAAATTTGACACAAATTATTAATTTTATTCTTAATTATTGACAGTTTTAAAATTATTTCTCTATTTGATTAACTGAATTTAAATACATTTACATCCTCAATTTGTCACATGACATAGCAAGTGATCTCAAATTCTTGTAGGAGCATGTGACTCTTAATAAAAAGTTGAGAGGAAAAACACCCCTAAACTTGACGAAAATTTAGGGGTGTATTTCATTCAAGTTACAAGATTCGAGGTGTATTTAAGTTCTGTTAGTCAAGTAGAGAAATATTTTTAAACTTTAGTAGGCATTTGAACATTATCGGTTCACCAAATACAGAATAAATTGATCTACAACAATTAATAATAACAAAATTAGTGTGATCTCAAAAATAAAATATAAAAAAGATAGAATTTACACTTATCTCTCTATTTACGAATAAATAAGTTATAAATGCTGAAAAAGATAAATATTCTATTTTGATGAATATAAGTTCAATACGAAACATTTAATTTTAGAACATGAATGATAATAACATGAAAATTCATTATTGAATAATAACCAAATGTTTCTAAAGTCAAAAATATCAAGATCATATAAGAAAACATAGTTATATTTGTAACAAAAACGAACAACCATAATCAAACATTTCGAGTCCAAATACTACATATGAAAATTATCTTATGTCACGAATCAATTTACTAACGACAATGATAAAAATTATTATTTTTTAAAAAAAAACTTAAAAATTAAAATTCGAGATATTTAATTAAGAGTCACAACACAAAAGAAGCAGGTGGATACGTGGTGGGTGATGCGCAAATGTTGGAAATATGGATCTTCCACTCAAACCCCACCCACACAACACCTACAATTTTTTAATTAAAAAAACAGCTGAAAAATTCTAGCTCTGCACCCATCCCCACACCCCCCACTCCACTTCCATTTATTTTTCATATTTTCCCTCAAAAATCAGTTTTTTTTTTGGTCATATGGGTACAGTTTATATTAAAGGAGAAAAAGGTTATTTTTTTTAAAAAAAAGTTCAATTTTTTTGTAATATAATCAGCACAATATTTTGTGCTTTGTCACTTTTGATTTTGTTGTCTTGTTTCAGCTTAGAAGAAGACAGAGGAGAGCTTTTGTCTTTTTGATAAGCAGAATCCAAGGTTAGTTTTTTTAATTTTTTTTTTGGTATATATATATATTTATATCATGTGATATTTGTAAAGATTGAATCTTTAGGAGATTTTGAATATTTTTAGTTTTTATGTTTCATTCACTTTTTCTTGAGTTGATGTTCGTTTTTAGCTTTTTCTCATTGTGATTGCTGATGGAAAAAGAGGGGGAAAAAAAGAGAGAATTTGGAATTTGCCAACTTTTTCCCTCAAAAGGAATTAAAAAAAAGTAAAAACATTAAAAAAAATAGAAATAGTATTGTTTTTTTCTTCTTTTGATTCTTCAATTTTAACTACTCATTAATGATTTAATCATTAAAAGGGCAATCTTTTTCACTTCTTTTTGAGGATTTTCTCATATTGTGATATGAGGTTTTTTCAAGATTCAATTTTATTCAGCCTACTTTTTCCTGTCATTAACCATTAATTTTTTCCTTTTTGCCTATGCCATGAGCATCATGTACAACTTATCTCTAATTAGATTTTTTTATTAAACAAGAATTTATTCCAAAGATGTAAACTTCGAGCTCGCTTACACTAAGTATACCATTAGTGGGAATCAGAGGAAGAACCATATACAATGAGTGGTCAGTTGAACACCCTTTGTCGAAAAGTTATACTATATATGTGTCAAAATTACTTTATACTCTGTAGATTTCAATTTGTTTGTGTTACTTTCCCTTTTAGTTTGTTTAAAAAAGAATGTTTTTTTTTTTGACAACTCTTTAATACTAACTTTTGACATGACTTGTTTAAGATCACAAGATTAAAGAGAATTTTCGTACATTTTACATATCTTTAACTTAAGACCACAAGATTCAAAAGTCACTTTACTTTCTTAAACTCTGTGTCTAGCTAAAACCAAACCAATAAATTGAAATAGAGGAAGTATATATTAAATCTTGAACACCTTTAACGAAACTTCTGGTGGGAATTTGATTGTTTTACTGTCATTTGTATGAACTGAAAGTAATATACAATCTCCTGGTTTAACTTATCAAGATTTCTGCGTAAATTGTTTTCGGTTATTTGTTGCTACCACATTTGTGGGATTATATACTAGGTAAGGTATGCGTACATCCTACCTGCCTCCCCAGATACCACTTGTGAGATTATATTGGGTATGTTGTAGTTGGTTATTTGTGTCGATAGGTCGCAGTTACAGTTGGCATAGCAAATGTTTGCTGAAATGTATATATATATATATATATATATATATCGATTAACGAATCTATTATATCTCAATTCAAAGTAGTTTGGATCAGCTATGTGAATAAAGTGGTTATATGATTTTATGCTTCAAGCCATAATGCTAGTTGAATCTGTGTGCTATATTTGTTTGATTCTAACTACTAGTATGATATCGGTATTTCGATACAATTTTTATTCAGTCTCATCAGATGAAAAGGCTCATATAATATGAATTGAACCTTGGAACTTATATTTTCCAACAAGCTTTGTTGTCTCTTCTGCTGTAATAAACCATCAATATTTATGATTGATGTATATGGCTTTTCCATTAGAGTTGAAAATAATATGCAGTTCCCTGGTTTAACTTATCAAGATTTCTGCGCAAATCGATATGCATCGTCATGAGTTCGAATCTGGCCGTTGAAAAAAGCCTAGTATAACTCGATACGCGTCATCATGACGGATGGGCTCAACAGTATAAGTGGTTTTTGGTTATTTGTGTCACTATGCTTGCTCAACTGTAACAGTTGGCATGCCAAATGTTTGCTGAAATTTATATATCAACTATATGAATTAAGGGGTCGTTTGGTAGGGAGTATTAAGAGAAATAGTCCAAGTATTATGTGTGGTATTATTTAGTACTATGTTTGGTAGGAATTTTGGGTCTATGTATAATCAATCCATGGATTAGTCATACACCCTACATGGTATTATAGGGTGTATAACTAATACCTTCCATTTGGTGGTATTAGTTCTAATACCATGGGACTAATCTAGGTAAAGACAAAAATACCCCCTCAAATCCTTTTAATCATTTTGTTTATTTTCTTGATTATATGTTTTATATTTATACTAATAAATTTATTTAAATAAATTAGCTTACAATTTTATTATTTAGATATAATTTTTTGTTTCTAAAATATGAGTTATTTAATCTATTTATTATTAATATAAAATATTATAATCCGACTAATATGCTAATGTTGATGTATGAATTTAAGAACAATTCATAAGTCAAATAT
>JAJOOO010007530.1:0-32463 GCA_029582685.1 Solanum piurae
TTTGTTCCTCCATTACCGCCGCCATCAAATTCACAACATTTTCACCACTACCTACACCATTATCACAACCATCAACTCCACAATACCCATCACCGATAACAATATCACCAGCCGTCGTCAACTCTACAATACTCATCACCAACAGTTGTATCGCCTCCATCACCGATAATTTCATATTTCTTAACACCACCACCATTGAAATCAACTCCAAAATACCACGCCATCGCTGTCAATTTCAAAATACATCAATACCCATCACAAACATCAATGATGTCAACAGAATTATGGGCACAATAAATGTTTGAAAACAAATTTATAATTTTTTTTGAAGAATAGTGAGAGAAGAATGAAATGGTGGTGAGAATGAAAATGTGTGCAGGTAATTAGATCCGCCACAAACACCACATCGAAATGAATATGGATGGTTTTACCCAATACCTATCATCAACTCCACAATACCCACCACAAACACCATCGGTATGAACAATTTTATTTCCTCATGAACTGAACACCCGCCTCAGAGTGTTAAGGTATAGTACTTTCGCTCTCTTTAACCACGTAATAGACACCTCCGACCAGGTTTTTGTCTTTTCCAAGGAAATAAAAATGCTTTTTTTTCATTTTTTATTCTAGTGGAATCGAAGAGGTGGGGGTGGGGATGGAGGAAGAGGAATGGAGAAATGGTTGATTTCATGGTGGCATACGGTGGCTTTGTGAACAAGATGAAAGGTGGAGAGAGAGAAAAATGAAAAAATTAATGAAATTGAAATTTGGTTAGCTTTTTAATTACTTTTTCCCCTTTTCACGCGAGTTTGGGAGAGTGATCACACTTTCCTTGTCATATCATCAATTAAGGAGGTATTAAATTCAATTGAAATGAGTTAAGGGGGGTAAATAATTACCCGTAAAGTTACAGTACTAAAGTAAGTTATGCGGACAAGTTCAGGAGGGTTTTTATGTATTTTCCCCACACTTAATGACCTAATGTTTGAACCATTCAGATTCAGACCTCCATTAAGTGCAAACAAATGAGGCATAAAACAAAGAGTGTGAAACTTATTTGAGCCATAAAGAGATAAAACTGACATAAATAAGTCACCGTTTTAGAGTATAACTAAAATAAGCTTACCATAGTTTTTTCTTCCATTATATATAAAAAATATAAACGGCTGACGTTAGTCTATTAACGTCTAAATTTTAATATAAAATGAATATTTTTCTTCCACTTTATAAAGTAGAAGTTTTTCTTACACTTTATAAAGTGCAACTTTTTCTTACACTTTATAGAAAAATTTACTTTGTCAAAAACTTTTTACTTTCTTGCTCGAATTTTCTAACCCTACACTAGTCCCCAACCCAACAACCAATCAATTCGACCTCACTTTTGAAATTCGAAAGTTCTCATTTGAAGAGTTTCGAAAGATTAGAGGTTCATAGCATAACCGTAGAACAACCCGACAACCCAATAAAATATTATGTGTTTTCAAATATTTTATATTTTTATTAAATATCAATACTTTAAGATTAAGGAGGAACAAATTAAATAGAAAATCATAGCTTAAGTGCAATATGTTAGATTCCATATGTTACTGAAGATACATACATATAAAAAGTTGAGAATTACTGGTGCATACAAGATGCATGTTCTAGTACCACATTGGATGTTCTCTTACTTTGTCGAAGAGAAATGTTAATATTTATTGAGACAGGAGCTCGACTAAGAAATGATATTAGTCTGTTATTATACTCTATTTGAAAGGCTTGTCAACTTGTAAATATTATGTGGTTTTGATCTTATTTTGTTATGTTTATGTGTGGAACTCACACAATAAGTTAGGTTATCAGGTTGTGCTACATGTTATGCCGTAATTTTACTAAACTTTAGAAAAATCACTTTTTGAAATGTTCTAAGTATAAAACATTTTAAGAAAAATACTTAGAAAAGAGTCTCCACTTAATTTTTTTAAAAGAAATTAAGAAAACTTAATTTGAAAAGACTCTAACAGATTAAGTCCTTAAAAATTTAGAGAAAATGAGTAAGAGGTTCTTATTTACGCTTCTAGAAGATTTTTAAGACATTTGAAGTGCTCGCTAACACGCTATCCTATGACTTGGGTTAAATATTTTTGGACTAATTCTTTGGAAAAAAAATGGTTTAATACAAAACATAATTTACAATATTTGAACTTTGAGAAAATAGTTAAATAAAGAATCATTTTTCATTTAAAGGACCAAAACTGAAATATTTGAATTAAATTGCAGGTGATTAGAATTTTAACCAAAAACTAGATTAATTAGCATTTGTTTGAATCATTTTAAAAAATAATTTACACCAATTTAGCTGATAAACCAAGAAATCATTTTAAACTAGTTAAAAGCAAGTGAAAGTTTTGAATAGAAAACATTTGAATAAGTAAATAAGGGTGCAAGAGTTGATAAAATAAAATTTATTAAAGTAAACCAACACAAAGAAAATAGTTCACCTTTCGGGGAGTTCAATTAAGTTATTTAAAGTTAGAGTTAATAAAAAAAAACTAACAATAAGTAATCACAATTAAGTAATCTAGGAGAATAAAGGAGAAGATAAATTTGTGCCCTTTTTAGCCAAACTCATTGCTGATTTGGGCTCTTGACTCAATTCTCGTTTTTGTATACCCCTGATGTATATCAGTGTATATCAAATGTATAGAGCCCATTTTTCTGCTTTCCGAGACCTGTTTCAACTTCCAATTTCTTGAAATGATGAGTTCAACTCGATAGTGCTGAGTTCGGGACTCCATGTCACATCCAAAATGCAAAGGGGAGATATAGAAGGGAGTCAAATGGACTCAAACCAAGGAGGGGTTCATGCAAGGTAAACATGGAAGAAAAATTAATACTTAACTTATAGTAGAATTAAAATTCAAGGAAAGTTGAACATATGACATATTAAATTCCAATCTTCAACTAAATGGTTAGTGGTATGCTAGACTCAAATATCGATTGATAGAAAACAAATGCAAATAAATAAAGAAAAGAAAAAATGCAAGTCTTTCTAAACAAATAAATGGAACCCAACAATGACTAAACTATCAATTTAAGAAGGAATATTTTTAAAAAAAAAATAATAGTAAAAAATAATAAGAATTATTATAGCCGACTTCACAATTACGCTAATTCTTATTTAAATTGATTAAATTTATTTACTCCTAAACTCTCATTGTTATACAAGTAACACTTAAAATCATGTGACTAAACTATTATCTTGACAATTAACACATATCATGGAAGAAACACCCTTTGGCAGTAGCAAACAAAACAATATAAATGTTATTTCTCACTACCAATGATTGACACTTAAAATTTATTTTTATTTTTTGTCAAAAGAAAAATAATGATAATAAAGTAATGTAGTCAAATGCATGTATGAATATAAAGCAATGAAATGTTATTTCTCACTACTAATGATTGACACTTAAATTTTATTTTTATTTTTGTCAAAAGAAAAATAATGATAATAAAGTAATGTAGTCAAATGCATGTATGAATCTAAAGCAATGTAATAGAATAACAAAACTCATGTTATCCACGGAATGCAGGAAACGAAACTAAGAATGCAGTACCCAAAAACTGAATTCTAACAAACAACAGGAAATAAATATGAGCTGGAAAAATCTAAAATAAAAATAAAAATAAGTTATATGGCATTTACCCATTAATCTACATGTTAAGCAGTGCCTAATCGAAACAACTAAAATACTTAAAACGAACACAAAGCAAAATCGGGAATTTAAAGAGATAGTAGAAGCAGATTACCTAGTTATGGGCAGCGAACTTGAAACTACGAGTTGAAACAAATTATTTCACCATCACGTGAAAGGAACTCCGACGAAATCTTCCGATGACAAAGAACAAAAAGCTTAAGACGAAAACTCGAGATTCGAAATTCTTAACTTAGCAACTCTAGAAATCAAAATTCTTTTTATGAACCTATATCACTGTGATTTCCCCCTATATCTCTCCCTCTCTAAATGATACCAATACCATGTATTTATAGTAAAAATAGAGATTTGAATTCAAATAACCGTTTGAGCGGGAGATTAGAGATTGATTGAAAATAATGGAGGAGAAAAACAAGCAAGAGAAAAAACATACCCCTAGAAATCCGGACTCGATATGATAGCTCCGATACGCATAAGATTTGGGTGAGATTTTTATCTAATCCAAAGTCAACAAATCAAGCTCGAGGTCTGCAATCTTTGAATATGAAGGGAGGGATTGTCAATGGTGATGGGTGGTGTAGTTGGATGAAGAAATTAGGGCTCTTGGTATTGACTTTTGCGCTTTGGGGAAAGAAGGGGAGAGGGGCGTGTCTTTGGTTAGAAAAGAATAAAAAGAAAGGAACGTGGGAGAGTATGCAATCATATGAATATTTGCATATGTGCAAGAATTAAAAGGATGACCCACTATATTTAAAATTTGACCATTTAGTTTCTATTCTAATCAAATTAGATTTATATATGACCAAGTTGAATCAAATAACTAATTCTGCCAAAATTAAAATAAGATGAATAATTATTGATTAATTATTTGAGCTTCTTAATTTAAACAAGACAAAATAATTATCAAGACTTAGAGAAACTAATTATACAAAATTATAAAATTCACTAATTCAAAGAAATAAATGTGTAATTAAGATAAACATTATTTTTAGGCTATTTATTAAATATTTATTTAAAAGACGAAAATTATATAAACCAACATGTAAAATTATATAATTATTTCTGAAAAATACTAACCAAAACTAATTAGAAAGAGATTTTAAAAAATATATATTTTTTAGGATTTTCAAAGACGATTATTTCAAATTGTTTGAAATTGAAGAAGCTCGATAGTTAACTCGAATTGCATAGGGTCAAAATTGGGTGTCAATAACTGCCCCATTCTTTGCGTAGGGTCAATGAAAGAGAACCTAGGCAAAGAAGATTGACGAATCCAATTTTGACTGAACCCACTTTCATCTCTTTAAAAGAAAGGCTCCATATGGATTTTTGAGGAATTATGACCGGACCCTAACATTGAGTTTCCTACATATCTCAAGTTACATGAGAATTCAGGCCACTTGTAGTTCGATACGCTTGATTTGACGCACGATTATGAAAGAATTCAAAAGTTACTCCGATATCGAATTATGTAGAGACCGGAATGCTTGGGAATAAAATTTAAGAGAGAATGTCAGAATACAACCGAGTTTTCAACATTGAGCCCGCCTACATATCCTTCAACTCAAGGAATCAGGCTGTTTGTAGTTCGACTCGATCGGTTGAAAAGGAAATCTATTATGCAAAATAACCTTTGGTTCTGGAGGAGTGACAAATAAGTCGAGTATGAAAAAGAGGCTTGCAACCTCTTAGTCATGAATGTGGTGCACTTCACACCAATAATTATGAACTTACACGGATATAATTTCCAAATCTCTTGGTGCATTGTCACTCAGATTGGAAAGCTGCCTCCGGTGAGAGTGGAAAGTTTTCCGGATGCAAAATTGGAACTGATAAACCCAAGGAAATGCCCACATGCCTTTTGATAGGGGTGTGGTTTGATTGTGGTGGAAGTCTCTCCTCAAGCTCGCGTCCTAAAAGTTTGATACTCCTCTTTATACTATGTCCCAGTTCGCTGCTAAGAAAAGGTTCCACATTGTGCTGCATCCTTTTTTATGTCGTCCGCACCTGTGGTTTGATTTGAGAATTCATCCTCTTGGATGCTCTCAAAAAAGACTGAGATAAAACTCATTAGTGTAAAATATAATTCAAATGCAGATATAGTGTCATTTACCATGTTGACTCTTAATTGTTCTCCTTGAATATTTGGCGTCAATTTCTTTCAGTTCGACGTAAAGCAAATAAAGCTTGCATCTAATATTTGCGACATGACTCTTCGTTGTACTCTTCTTTTAGTATCGAAGTAGTAAAATAAACTAATGTAATATGTTGATGGTTTGAATATGATGGCCCTCTAGGCAGTTGGATAAGCAATGGACCTCTCGACAGTTTGAATATGCAATGACCCTTTTGGCGATTTGAATATGATGGCCTTCTCTACAGCTTGATATGCAATAGCCCTCTTGGCGGTTTGAATATGTAATGGCCCTCTTGGCGGTTTGAATACACAGTTGCCCTCTTGGCGATTTGAATATGATGGTCATCTCGACAGTTTGAATATGCAATGGCCCTCTTGGCGGTTTGAATATGTAATGACCCTCTTGGCAATGCACATCACTATGTCTGGTATCGATGTGACTTACAAATATCCTTCAACATTAGCCTCTTTTGATTTTAACGTGATAATGAATATTTTTTCTTTTGGCAAGTTGCACTTCAAATTCTCTCTGATATTTGATGTGCCTTACGTGTGCCCTTCAGACGTCTTTGACGCTGGAAAATGCAATATGACGTTATTATAGTCATTGTAAATCTTAAAGTGCCATCCTCTCGATGCTTTCACCTACTTTTTCTTTGACCACTTGTATCTTCGTTGTGGCTACTATTTTTTGAGAAATATGAACAAGAAATTATTGTTCAAAATACCAAGTTAACTACTTTTATCAGATGAATATCAATGCCTTTTCCTTCATTAAGAAAATGTTAGTCTTGGGCGCTTTTGCTATTCTGACTTTCCCATATTTGTTGAACATGATTATCTCTTGATATCTTTGTAAACCTGCATCCACATAAAATTTATTAGTTTTAAGTGAACTAATATGTGTTGACTTATTTGATTGCTTGCTCTTCCTCTTGCTATCTTTGGTTGATTGCTTCTAGCTTTCCGCTTCTTGGTAGACGTAAGATAGATCTATATTTTATATAAAATATTTGATACATGTATAAAGTTTTAAGAAAAAATGGATTTTTGAAAAGTAATTTGATGAGGGTCACTGCCAAGTGTCATGTCACATTAAAGCTTAAGTGAACAGTTCAGTTCAAGTTTCGATATATTCAATCTAAAAGTCCTTTTAAGCTGGGGAAATCAGAAGATAATTGAAGTTTGACTTTGAATTTCTGAGATATTTGGGTTCATGAGCCTCTGATTATGCTGGAGATTACTTGTCGTTAACTTTGAACTTCTGACAGTACTTGATAGAATTTTTGAGATCTTCTCAAAAATTCTGCCCCAGTGAAATTTCTTGGCATCTCTCAAGTCTTTGGTAGGAAGACTTGCGAAATTTTTGAGATCTTCTAAAAAATTTTGTCCCAGTGAAATGTCCTGTCATTTCTCAAATCTTTGGTAGGAAGATTTGCGTAATTTTTGAGATCTTCTCAAAAATTCTGCCCCAGTGAAATGTCCTGTCATTTCTCAAATCTTTGGTAGGAAGACTTGCGGAAATTTTTGAGATCTTCTAATAAATTATGCCCTAGTTGCCTTTTCCTAATGCATGCTCAATCCTGTCTTGCTGACGAATGATCTTTAGAATTTTTGAGCTCCTCTAAGAAATTCTGCCCCAGTTTCCGTTATAAGGGGAAATGGAAATTTTATGGGGTGTATGACCGAGCCATTGTGGCGCCTACGTATCCTGTTGAGGCAGGAATCAGGTCAAACATAGTTCCCCTTTTTGGGAATAAAAGAAATAGGAAATTTTAATAAGAAAATTACCGAGGCCGACATAGGCCGCCTATGTATCTCATTTTTGAGAATTCAGGTCAGATGTAGTTCAATACAAGGATATAAAAACTTGACATAAGCAATTACAAGCAAATGATATGATTACAAGGAAAGTGATGAGAGAAAAACTAATCTTCAGACGTAGTATCTCTTGACAACATCTGAGTTGATTGGTTTTGGCCACTCCTGGCCATCCATCTCTGACAGGATCAAGGCACCTCCAGATAATACTTTACGAACCATGTATGGTCCTTGCCAATTTGGTGCAAATTTCCCCTTATACTCATCTTGATGGGGGAAAATGCGTTTGAGGACCAATTGTCCTTCTTCAAATGTTCGAGATCTCACTTTTTGTTGAAAGCACGAATCATTCTCTGTTGATATAATTGGCCATGACAAACAGCGGTTAATCTATTTTCATCAATTAAGGCTAAGTGTTCAATCCGATTACGAACCCAATCATCATTGCTCAGTTCGGTTTCTTGAATGATCCTCAATGA
This sequence comes from Solanum piurae, assembly GCA_029582685.1. NCBI lineage: Eukaryota > Viridiplantae > Streptophyta > Magnoliopsida > Solanales > Solanaceae > Solanum > Solanum piurae. The sequence continues at coordinate 8,139 of JAJOOO010007530.1, forward strand.
AGGTATTTCAACTTCAGCATGTATCACTGCTTTTGTCCCATATACTAGCAAGTATGGAGTTGCTCCGATTGATGTTCTAATGGTTTTTCGGTATCCCAATAAAGCATATGGTAACATCTCATGCCAACATCTCTGATTGTCAATAATCTTTCTCAAAATCTTTTTGATGTTCTTATTGGCAGCTTCTACGACTCCATTCATTTAAGGACGTTAAGCAGTCGAATTTCAGTGAGTAATCTTGAATTGCTCACTAACCAGCTCGAAGGATCTTTTTTGCCAAAGTAAGCCCGTTCATATGTGGTCCACATACTCCAACATGTACCTCCTCGAGAAGTCTTGTAACTTCCATGGAATCTACGTACCTGAGGAGTCCCAAATCTGGAGTCCTCCTATAAAGGATTTCCCCACTTGGAAAGAAATTGTTAGTCAATCGACGTATTACCTTCTTTTGATTGGATGTCGCATCTTCTGGATAAATTGCAGTCTCCAGATACTTTTTTATATCATAATACCAAGGCTTTCCGTCTGGTTCCGCTTCGACATGTGAACAATGAGCGGGTTGTTCCTTTAAATCTATCTCCAAAGGATCGATGTAATTCTGACCTGGATGCTTGATCATAGAGGAGATAGTGGCAAGAGCATCGGCAAATTCATTTTGCAAACTTGGAGTGTGCATAAACTCTATCTTTCAAAATCTTTTGCACAATCTTTGCACCAATTGTACATATGGAACAATCTTTAGATTCTTCACGACCCATTCCCCTTGAACCTAGTGAATTAACAAGTCTAAATCTCCAATTACCAGCAACTCTTGGACATTCATGTCGATGGCTAACATTATGCTAAGAATGCAAGCCTCGTATTCTGCCATATTATTGGTGCAATGAAATCGAAGTTTAGCCGCCACAAGGTAATGTTGACCGGATTCTGATATTAGAACCGCTCTAATTCCAACTCCATTATAATTCACCGCTCCATCAAAGAATACCCCCCAACCAGGGTATGACTCAGAAATGCTTTCTCCTATGAACAACACATCTTCTTCAGGGAAGTATGTTTGAGCGGTTCATATTCTTGATCAAATGGATTTTCTGCAAGATGATCGGCCAATGCTTGTCCTTTTACCGCTTTTTAAGTAACATACACAATGTCAAACTCGCTCAGAAACATCTGCCATTTCGCCAGTTTTCCAGTCGGTATAGCTTTCTGGAAAATATACCTCAATGGATCCATCTTGGAAATAAGATATGTAGTATATGAAGACAAATAATGCCTCAGCTTTTGGGCTATCCAAGTCAAAGCACAACATGTTCTTTCCAATATAGTGTACCGAGCCTCATATAGAGTAAACTTCTTTCTAAGAGAGTAGATCGCGCGTCCTTCTTTCCAGTTTCATCATGTTATCCTAATACACACCCGAATGAATTCTCTAAGACGGACAAGTATAGTAACAATGGACTTTCTTCTTGCGGAGGTACCAATACTGGTGGATTTGTCAAATAATCTTTGATAGTATCGAAAGCTTTTTGACACTCTTCGATCCACACCGTTAGTGCATCTTTTTTCAACAACTTAAAGATGGGCTCGCAAACCACCGTGGATTGAGCTATGAATCGACTGATATAATTCAATCTTCCAAGGAAACTCATAACTTCCTTCTTAGTTTTCGGAGGCAGTAAATCTTGAATCGCCTTGATTTTGGTAGGATCAAGCTCAATGCCTCTTCTACTAACTATGAAACCCAATAATTTACCAGCGGGTACTCTAAAAGCACATTTAGCGGGATTCAACTTCAAGTTGTATTGACGCAACCAATCAAAGAACTTTCTCAAATGGGTCAAGTGATCTGAACTCTTGCGGGACTTGATGATTACATCATCCACATATACTTCAATCTCCTTATGGATCATATCATGCAAGATAGCTGTCATGGATCTCATGTATATGGCCCCAGTATTCTTAAGACCAAATGACATTACCCAGTAATGATAAACACCCCATGGTGTAATGAAAGCCGTCTTTTCAACATATTTTTCATCCATCAAAATCTGATGATAACCCGTAAAGCAATCCATAAATGATTGCATTTCATGCTTAGCACAGTTGTCAATGAGAATGTGGATATTCGACAATGGAAAATTGTCTTTGGGACTGGCTTTATTGAGATCTCTATAATAAACACATATTCTAATTTTACCATCTTTCTTAGGCACTGGAACAATATTGGCTAACCAAGTTGGATACTTAGTAACCTCCACAACTTTGGCTTGAATATGTTTGGTAGCTTGTTCTTTGATTCTCAAACTCAAATCTGGCTTAAACTTCTGACTTTTCTGCTTTACCGGACTGAAATCTGGATTGATCGGCAACTTGTGAGAAACAATATATGTGCTCAATCCGGGCATATCATCATAAGACCAAGCAAATACATCGATGTACTGCTTAAGCAAACTGATGAGCTCTTTTTTCTGAGTTTCTGTGAGATGGACACTGATCCTGGTTTCTTTAACACTTTCTTCACCTCTCAGGTTCACGGTCTCAGTCTCCTCTAAATTTGGCTTCTCTTAATTCTCAAACTGTTTCAATTCTTCTGCGAGGTATTCTGGAATCATGGTCTTTTCATCATATTCCTCGAACTCATTTTCATCTATCTCATTTTGCTCACTCAGCTTATGAGATGACATGATATTGGCAGGTTTTAAGTTATTTTTACTGAAATCATAAATAAGCCATGTCAGATAAAAAAACAAATTAGTAAGTTGTGAATAAATAGATTTAAGTAATAGAGGAGGCTTTCATTTAGATTAAAAGAAAGTACAAAATTTGGCCATGACCATAGGCCAATCTGCCTTTTCAAACATCACGAGGGAAATTATAGCTTAAAGAGGTAAAAGACATAAATGGTGGGTCTTAGGCCTTATTTAGACTACCACCGATTTTAGAAATAAGTAAAATAGATATGTCTTTGTCTACCAAGACGAGTGAGGAGCCAGGAGTTGTGTGGATGTCCAATTAGGCTCTTGCTCTTCTGGTTTGGCATCTCGAATGCCAAATGTCTCGATCATATCCTCAAGCACAACATCAGATTCTTCAAAAAGATTCCCGATTCCCACTTCGAGGCCATCATTATTGACATATTCTCGCACTGGAAAAGACTGGTATAAGTGAGGTACCGGTTTTGCTAATTCCCAATCAACCACCTTGTTACTTGGAGCTCCCGTATCATCATCTGCTATTGGGATGTAGCCCAAGCCAAACTTTGAACCTTTTGTGAAAATTTGAATAGGCTTAGTGATACCTTGCAAATATTTTCCCAATCAAAAACCAGGTTCAAATCCACTTCTCAACATCAAAGTGGCTATCATCTTGTAAATGGAAGGCATAGGGGGATGTGAGGCCAAATCAACATCGGTAGCATTTACTATCTCTACTGTATAGAAGTCAGAACCTCTAACCACATCATCGACAATTGGGGCATAGTCATTCAAATGTCTTCCTTCAAAATTCAGTTGCTTGAGAGTTGACAATAGGCAAATATTAAGTCCAGATCCGTCATATATCAGAACACGATTCACAATCTTATCCCGACACTTGATTGTGATGTGCAAGGCTTTGTTATGGATCACCCCTTCACGAGGCAATTCTTCATTTCTAAAACTAACACGATGGCCTCCGATGAATTTGCTTACCATGGCTGCGAGATTATCGTTGTTTGTCCCCACGGGTACGTCGGTCTCATTCAAAGCCTTTAACAAAGCATGCCTGTGTTGCTGTGAACTTATCAATAATGCCCACACAGAAATTTGAGCAGGTGTCTTCTCCAAATATTTCATGATGGAATACTCTTTAGGCTGCATTCTCTGCCAAAACTCCTCGACTTCAGCTTCACTGATTAGCCTTTTCTGGTGGTCTCTCTTATGGCCTCCTTGAGCCAATTCTTCTGGTGTATAACATCTACCAGATCTAATCCTACCATGGGCGGTAGCGGTCTCGATCACAAACTTTTTCTTGGTAAGGCCTTCCTTTGGCCTCAAAACAAAAACTTAATGGGGTGTTTTTATCACAAACTCGAGCTTCTTGCTTATGCTTAGAGAGGCTACAACTTTCTCAAGACTGTCAAGATTCGATTGGACTATCATCTTAGCAGCACTCCAGACTTCTTCTATTTCAATCATATTAATAGTATCTCCCCCATGATTCGGTAGAGGATTACTATGCACATTAGGAGAGGCAGTCTGAAGGGTGACCACCTTGTGATCAATTAAGTCTTAAATCTTATGCTTCAGGTTGATGCAATCTTCGGTGGTATGTCCTGCACTATTGGAGTGGTATGCACATATCTGATCAGCTCTAAAGAATTTAGAGTTTGTGTTGACATGTTTAGGTTCGATGGGATGAAGCATGCCTGCAGCTTTCAATCTTTTGAATAACTTAGTTAGACTTTCAATGAGAGGAGTGAAAATTCTGGGAGGTTTCTTTTCAAAGTTTGGACGAGGAAGGTCATAGTTATTTTGTGGAGGTGGAGGTACTTTACGGTAATTTAAAGGATTTTGGCGGGGAGGTGTTGGTGTTTGGAATTTTGGGTATGGTTGAGTTTGGTAATTTGATTGTGGAGTCTGATAGTTTGGAGGGGTATTTTGGTAATGTGGAGCTGGGAGATTAGGAGGCGGAGTTTGGAAATTTGGTTGGACATAGAAGATTGGGTAGGGATTTTTTGGAGCTGGGGAATAGGCTTTGGAGGGTGAAGATTTTCTAAAGCTAAATCCAGATGATCTCTTTGTCCTTCCATCAAATGCGTGAGAAATAAAGGACACATCCTCCCTTTTGTCCCTCAATAGTCCTGAAGATCCGGCTTGGGCCGCCACCCAGGCAATCTTTCCGGTCTTAAGACCATCTTCGATAGTCTCACCTACTTTGACTATCTCAGCAAATTTTGCTCCAATGAGCAACATCATTCTATCATAGTATTCTGGCTCTTGGATACGCACAAATACTTTAGTGATCTCCTTTTCAGACATGGGAGGTTGAACTCTGGTAGCCTCTTTTCTCCACCTGTATGCATATTCACGGTAGTTTTCAGTGGATTTTTGCCTAATCTTTTCCAAGAAGTATCGATCTGGAACGATCTCTAAATTATAAGCAAATCTCTCAATAAAATCTTTGGCTAAAACATTCCAACTAGGCCATTGCTTCATGTCTTGGGAGGTGAACCATTCTAAGGTCTCTCTATTTAAACTTCGGCTGAAGAGCCGCATCAACAATGCTTCATTTTTCCCAACTCCTACGAGTTGGTCACAATACGCCCTTAAATGAGCTAAGGGGTTCCCAGTTCCTCCAAAAGTGTCAAACTTTGGTACCTTAAACCCCTCGGGAAGGTCCAAGTTTGGATGGGTACACAAGTCTTCATAGTTTAACCCTATAACATCTGGAGTGTAATGAAGCTCTTTCATAGCTTTCATAATTTCTTCCTTCATGCTCTGCTTATTCATTTCCTCTTTGACCCTCCACTCCTTTTCCTTCTCCTCATAGTGATCGGGTTTGGGATATGTAGTGTAGGGAAGATGTGGTTCTGTGAGGATTGGAATATGGAAAGTGGCTTTTTAGGTAGGGGTTGAGTAGTAGGTGGGTTTGAAATGTTTTGAGGAGGAGTTTGGTACATAGAAGGGAATGCTTGAGAGTTGTTAGAATTTAGGCTTTGAGATGGATGAGGTGTTTGGTAGGAAGAGCTAGCATGATGTTGGTTAGTTGTGTTTAATTAGACGGTGGGGGGCTTTTGGACTTGAACAATAGGTGGATTTTGTGGGAAATGTTCGGATGTTGGATTAGGAGTAAGGAAATGGAGTGGAGGTCTTTCGTTGTTTGGAAGAAGAGTGTTGGCAGTGATAGCCAAATTTGCCAACTCCCGAGTCTTATGCATCTCAGCCCTCATTTCAGCAATTTGTTGTGCCAGTTGAGCAATCAACTCACTCTGCTCAGTAATGATAGGGTCCGCTATTGTGATCTCATTCAAACCGATGTTCTCACCATTTCCAGTCATCTTTTATTTTCCTTTCAATAGACTTTGACCCGGGAAGGAATCTTTAGGGACTTTAGATCTCGTGAAGTACGGATGCTCAGCCAGTTTCTCAACACAGATTATTTATAGTTACCTGATAAATGAAAAACAACTCAAAAGTAGCTATGTTAGTTATTGTTTCTAATGAGAAATACAAATAAGATGATATAAGAATAAACATATAATTGTCATTTTGCTTTAAGCAGATTAATCCATGAATGTATTTTGGGTGAAGGAGAAGACTCAAGTGGACGGATTTTTTTTTTTCTTTGAATGAATCAAGAAAGTCAACTTGCATAGATTCTTGCTAACTTCTTCCACTCATATCTTTTAGGTGAAATCTTTCAAAATCCTTCAAGAAAATGGAGGATAAAAATTTACAGGATAGGGACCGAGCCTTCAGTAGGCTGCCTATGTATCTTTCCGGGGAATCCAGGCCAAAATTGAGAGATGTGAATTTAGAAGTTTTTTAAAGGGTTTATATATTTTTTGAGAAACTTAGACAACACTTCAGGAGTAACTTGGACGGACTTTGTTGTTGTGGACTTCAATATATGCCTAAGGTACTCTAAGAAACAAGAGTGGATTAATTCTGCTTTAGACAAAATGACACATCACAACACAAAGCATTTATATCAAGCAACACACAAAAAATTTATATCGCGCCCTAGGTTTGTGACCTTTTTATGCCAGAGGTAGGCGCAAACGTCAAACATAACGTGATTATGATAGATTGATCTAAGTCATTAATTTGTGACAACTCGAGTTTGGAAAACAAAGACCTAATATTCATTAAATACCAATAAAATGGTACAACAAAAAGAGAATACATAATCGATGACACAATATAAGGACAAATCTAAGACTCGGCCTAAATTTGTTATCAATCACGCTGGTGGAGGAAGTGAAGATGACGCTCCCACGTTGCTAGGCCCTACTCCCGCATTGTCCAAATATTGCATTAAAGTTTCCATTTGAGCCAATATTTCAGGAGTGACCACTTTGGTTCCAAGATGAGAATGTATTATCCAGATCGTCGTCCCAATATCCTCAAAACCTTGTACACCTTCTGGACTCATGCTAATGCGATCTTCTCGAAGCCACACCTGATAATCTGGAATTTCTCTTTCTCGCCCATTTCCTATATCTATCGTGAGAATATTGTTCCATTCATGAAGAATCTCTCTGGATCGAGAGACTTCAAAGTTTGGTCCGAAGGAAATTTCAGAAACTCTCATGTTTGCTCGAAGAGGGATTACTTGTGCTTGACCAAGCTGTTGAAGCACGCGCATCGGAGCATATGGCTGGAGGCCTTTCAACCCAATAAGCTCGATATAGTAAAAACTCCTGCATCTTATATAGGCCGGTGAACGTGAGAGTAATGGATATTTCCACTGAATTTGGTTACTGGTGCAGGAGGCCAGATATCCATACCAGTCATCAGTACCAACCGAAGACACAAACCTTCTCGTCCTGTCGTAAAAACTGTTAATATGATTTGTGTTACTAAAATACATGTCATCCATATTTTTACACTAGTGAAAATGTTCGATTGCCCACATTTGTAAAAGAAGATTGCAACCTTCAAAGAAGTGTGCTTCCCCTCTTTTACATTTCCCAAGGGCTCAAAATATTTCTGCTAAAATCATGGGAACTAGAGTGAGTTCATCGCCATTAACACCTTCAAAAAGTACACGAGCCACAGAACATATGCAGGTGCTAATATGACCATGTTCTCGTGGAAACACTAAAGTCCCTAGTAAAGCCACAACAAATGCGATAGGACGTCTGGCTTGCCAGTGAACATAAGTGCAAGAGAATTCTTTCCTGAACACTTTGTAACTATCCGAGCGTCCATACCTTTCATATAAGTAATCCAGAGAAACCCAATTATGTTCGAAGCATCGAAATTTCTTTTCATTTTTCAGTCCTAAGTAGCGAAGAAATTTCTTCCTTGATTGACTGTGTGGAATAATTTGACCTCTTCCTCGATACTTCAAACTGGTGAAATAACAGATTTCCTCCAATGTAGGTGTTAGTTCAAAGTCTTTGAACGCAAACACAACACGGTCTGGATCCCAAAACTGAATCAACACTCTAATCACATGTTTGTCCGGGTTAACCTTGAATAGCATAGTGACGCACCCCAACCTTCTTGCGATTGCTAGTTTTTCACTTGGAGCGAAATTTTCCCACCAGGTCTTCAATTTGCGCAGGAAACCCTCGACCATCCTAATTTTGAGCACTTGGGGAATTGAATCCATCCTTAAAAAAAATAACAAGAATGAACACATAATTTCCAAACTCATTATGTCAAAATTAGGCTTGGATCCGTCTATCATTATTACGTTGCACAAAACATATTTGTTGGTCGTTGGGTTGTGAAACCCGTCGACATAAAGGTGGATTTCTTAAATGTGGAATCGATACCCAGGATCTATCCACCTAAGGTGTATGCATGCATGACTTAAATTGAGGGGTGACTTAGCTCTATCTTATGTTTTCTAAGATTTGGCTTACTAGACAAATGGTTCCCGAGCGGACAACTCGAGTGAGAAGGCTACGCGGTCACACGGAAAAAGATCTGGACACCCCGCGCATATGCCAACTCTCCTATTTTTTTTGGAATTTCGAAAGAAATTTGCGGGTGCATAAAACACACCTCGCGTGTACGTGTGATTGTGTGAATCTACCAGAATTGGGGAAAGTATGAACGGAATGACAATTTATAAAACAGTAACAAATATACAATTTATGAAAAACAATAACAAATAAGCAGTTTATATCACATAAGCATGAAAAATAAAGCATTAGGCATGTAAAATAAGCAAACATGTAAGCATATGTTAAAACCTTAATAATTAACCTAAGTCTGTTATGGTTAGAACCTATTAAATCTCCAGCGGAGTCGCCATTTCTGTTATGACGTAATTTTACTAACCTTTAGAAAAATTACTTTTTGAAATGTTCTAAGTATAAAACATTTTAAGAAAAATACTTAGAAAATAGTCGCCACTTAATTTTTTATAAAGAAATTAAGAAAACTTAATTTGAAAAGACTCTAACAGATTAAGTGCTTAAAAATTTAGAGAAAATGAAGAAGAAAATCTTATTTACGCTTCAAGAAGGCTTTTAAGACATTTGAAGCGCCCGCTAACACGCGGTTATCCTATGACTTAGGTTAAATATTTTTGGACTAATTCTTTGGAATAAAATGGTTTAATACAAAACATAATTTATAATATTTGAACTTTGAGAAAATAGTTAAATAAAGAATCATTTTTAATTTAAAGGACCAAAAATGAAATATTTGAATTAAATTTCAAGTGATTTGAATTTTAACAAAAAGTAGATTAATTAGCATTTATTTGAATCATTTTAAAAATAATTTACACCAATTTAGCTGATAAACCAAGAAATCATTTTAAACTAGTTAAAAGCAAGTGAAAGTTTTGAATAGAAAACATTTGAATAAGTAAATAAGGGTGCAAGAGTTGATAAAATAAAATTTATTAAAGTAAACCAACACAAAAAAAAAATAGTTCATCATTTGGGGAGTTCAATTAAGTTATTTAAAGCTAGAGTTAATAAAAAAAACTAACAATAAGTAATCACAATTAAGTAATCTAGGAGAATAAAGGAGAAGATGAATTTGGGCCCTTTTTTAGCCAAACTCGTTGCTGATTTGGGCTCTTGGCTCAATTCCCATTTTTGGATACCTCTGATGTATATCCGTGTATATCAAATGTATACATCCCATTTTTCTGCTTTCTGAGTCATGTTTCAGCTTCCAATTTCTTGAAATGATGAGTTCAACTCGATAGTGCTGAGTTCGGGACTCCATGGCACATCCGAAATGCAAAGGGGAGATATAGAAGGGAGTCAAATGGACTCAAACCAAGGAAGGGTTCATGCAAGGTAAACATGGAAGAAAAATTAATACTTAACTTATAGTAGAATTAAAATTCAAGAAAAGTTGAACATATGACATATTAAATTCCAATCTTCAACTAAATGGTTAGTGGCATGCTAGACTCAAATATCGATTGATAGAAAAAAAATGCAAATAAATAAAGAAAAGAAAAAATGCAAGTCTTTCTAAACAAATAAATGGAACCCAACAATGACTAAACTATCAATTTAAGAAGGAATGTTTTAAAAATAATAATAATAGTAAAAAATAATAAGAATTATTATAGCCGACTTCACAATTACGCTAATTCTTATTTAAATTGATTAAATTTCTTAACTCCTAAACTCTCATTGTTATACAAGTAACACTTAAAATCATGTGACTAAACTATTATCTTGACAATTAACACATATCATGGAAGAAACACCCTTTGGCAGTAGCAAACAAAACAATACAAATGTTATTTCTCACTACCAATGATTGACATTAAAAATTTATTTTTATTTTTTGTCAAAAGAAAAATAATTATAATAAAGTAATGTAGTCAAATGAATGTATGAATATAAAGCAATGGAATGTTATTTCTCACTACTAATGATTGACACTTAAATTTTATTTTTATTTTTGTCAAAAGAAAAATAATGATAATAAAGTAATGTAGTCAAATGCATGTATGAATCTAAAGCAATGTAATAGAATAACAAAACTCATTTTATCCACGAAATGCAGGAAACGAAACTAAGAATGCAATACCCAAAAATTGAATTCTAACAAACAACAGGAATAAATATGAGCTGGAAAAATCTAAAATAAAAATAAAAATAAGTTATATGGCATTTACCCATTAATCGACATGTTAAGCAGTGACTAAATCGAAACAACTAAAATACTTAAAACGAACACAAAGCAAAATCGGGAATTTAAAGAGATAGTGGAATCAGATTACTTGGTTATGGGCAGCGAACTTGAGACGACGAGTTGAAACGAATTATTTCACCACCACGTGAAAAGAACTCCGACGAAATCTTCCGATGACAAAGAACAAAAAGCTTAAGACGAAAACTCGAGATTCAAAATTCTTAACTTAGCAACTATAGAAATCAAAATTATTCTTATAAACCTATATCACTGTAATTTTCCCCTATATCTCTCCCTCTCTAAATGATACCAATACCATGTATTTATAGCAAAAATAGAGATTTGAATTCAAATAACCGTTTGAGCGGGAGATTAGAGATTAATTGAAAATAATGGAGGAGAAAAACAAGCAAGAGAAAAAACATACCCCTAAAAATCCGGACTCGATGTGATAGCTCCGATTCGGATAAGATTTGGGTGAAATTTTTATCTAATCCAAAGTCAACAAATCAAGCTCGAGGTCTGCAATCTTTGAATATGAAGGGAGGGATTGTTAATGGTGATGGGTGGTGTAGTTGGATGAAGAAATTAGGGCTCTTGGTATTGACTTTTGATTTTTGGGGAAAGAAGGGGAGAGGGGCGTGTCTTTGGTTAGAAAATAATAAAAAGAAAGGAACGTGGGAGAGTATGCAATTATATGAATATTTGCAGATGTGCACGAATTAAAAGGATGGCCCACTATATTTAAAATTTGACCATTTAGTTATATGACCAAGTTGAATCAAATAACTAATTCTGCCAAAATTAAAATAAGATGAATAATTATCGATTAATTATTTGAGCTTCTTAATTTAAACAAGACAAAATAATTATAAAGACTTAGAGAAACTAATTAGACAAAATTATAAAATTCACTAATTCAAAGAAATAAATGCGTAATTATGATAAACATTATTTTTAGGCTATTTATTAAATATTTATTTAAAAGACGAAAATTATATAAACCAACATGTAAAATTATATAATTATTTCTGAAAAATACTAACCAAAACTAATTAGAAAGAGATTTTAAAATATATATATTTTTTAGGATTTTTCAAAGACGATTATTTCAAATTGTTTGAAATTGAAGAAACTCGATAGTTAACTCGAATTGCATAGGGTCAAAATTGGGTGTCAACACTACAGACCTCCAATTGTTTGAAAAACTTCAAATGAGAACTTTCAAATTTCAATAGAGGGGTCGAATTGTTTGATTGTCGGGTTGGGGACCTGTATAAGGTTAGAAAATTTGAGGAAGAAAGTAAAATGTTTTTGGTGAAGTAAAAACTTCTACTTTATAAAGTGTAAGAAAAACTTCTACTTTATTAAGTGCAAGAAAAAAATCTACTTTATAAAGTGTAAGAAAAAATTACACTTATTTGTGTCAATTTTATCTTTTAATGGCTCAAACATGTTCCGGTCTCTAAAACAAAAGCCTTTTATTTTTTAATTTTTATTATTATTAATTATTACGTAGCATCTTTCTATTGGGTAAATTTAAATTTCAACTCGCCAAATTTTTTTCAGCCGCCCAACTCATATCCACATTCTTTGATCCAAATCCAATTAAAAGATTCATCAAAAATAAAAGATTTGATCGTTTCCTTTCTCCCCCTTAAACCTAATAACCTTTTTATTCTTTCCTCTTTTCTTATTTAACTATTTCAAGATCAATTTCATCCCCAAATACTTAGATTTTCAGTGCAATACTTTATTGAAGTTGAAGGATTCAAGTTGGAGCATTGCCTTTTAAATGACAAGGCAAGGAAGAGACGGAGGGCTTGGTCATCTTCAAGAAAAGGACTTCTAATGACATGTGGATATTATAGTAACAAAGATCACAACATATGGATCTTCCCAGGAAATGCAAGATGTGACCTTAACAACAATACAAGAGAGTCAAACTTCTGAACAAGAACAATAATTTGCTCAACATTTAGCCATCGTTGATTATAAATGGGAAGGTGAAGAAGAAGATGAAGATGACCGGCCAATTTTGAGGTCGAAGGTGGTATCTGAAGCAAAGACTAGGCTTCAACAAAAAGAGTTACAACGAAGACCAACTAGTACCAGAAAAATAAGCTTCAAGGGAAATGAATCCGATGTCATAAAGCCTACCAATGTCTTATTCACCAAAGAAAGTTACTTTGAAAGGCAAGACAACAATGACCTCAAATCAGCTGGTTGCATAGAAAGAAAAAAAATGTTAATAAATTGAAAACTAATAGGGCAAGCATTAGATAAGAAATGACCAACATTTAGGAAAAAAATACATGTTTTTGTGGTGAATAATTCAATAATTTACTCGGTAATCCTCCTCTCATGAGTCTGTTTTTGGGGTTGAGTTAAAAGCCAAGATCTATTTCTTAACAAAAGACAAGTACGTTACAAACAGTTGGGACCTTTAGAAATCCAATGATTTTGTTATTTAGAGATTCATGGTTGTTACTTTTCATCATTGTAGTTGCGGGGCAATTCAATGCTCATCTTGCAAATCTATACTCTTGATAGAATCCATGAGTGACTACCTTCCAACCCCTTCTCGAGTTGTCTGGGCCTTTTATTTTATTTTAGTTATTTAAGGTTCTTTAGCTAAACTTTTATCTTCTTATGGGTTTTCATTTTGGTCTTGATTTCAAAAAATTATTATTATGTCAATTAAAGTATGTTACGGTCGAGTTTCGTGATTTTATTAATTATTGGTAAAAGCCCATATCTGGGTCAAAGGAGTAGTTCACATTAAAATAGTCACTGAAATTTTCTTCTATAAAACTATAATTATACATTTTTTTTAATGATTGTGGTGTCCGGGCCAACTTTCGCGCACCTTGACTAATTCCACGGGATACCTGCCACCTTCCACCAATAACATGTACCAGGTAAATCTGTCCACCAAGTCTAGGACATATGTGTAACACCTCGCTAATTAAAAGAGCTGGAATTAGAAAGAGTCATTTTTGGAAAGAATGAAAAATCTGAAAATTGGGTAAGTTATGTTAAGTATGAGATTTGAGTCAGCTTCAAACGACCATAACTCCAAGCTCAGGATAATTTAGTGTTCTACAAGATACCGTAGGAAATATATTTGAATTATATTTCCAACGCCGCCGAGTTTGCTCATTTTCGAGTTCGTATGAGGGAGATATGCCCATTGGAAGTTGGGTTGTCTAGATAAGGGAAGTCAAAACCGGATTTTAGAAGAATATTATGGTCTTTTCCATACCCAATTGATTTAATTCATTTTTAGTGAATTAATTAGGGTAAAAACTGAATTGTTTCAGTTTTCACAATTGAAAATTCACGCTAGGGTTTTAGAGAGAAGACAAGAGGAAAGTCAAGATTCATCGTCTTCGTGAGGAATTGCTTGCGGATTTCATCAAGGATTTGATCCTACGAGGTATGTGAGACTTTTATAACGTTGGGTTCGTTCACCCACGTGCTAAACATATTTATTTCAGCGTGAATTCGTCCTAAAAAGATTGGAAGTTTGAATATTCTTGGTGTATGTTCTTGAATTGCTTTCGTTCTTGAATTTGGGTTGAGATTGAGGAGTTTCTTGAGGTTATAGTGTTGTTTCCTTGAGTTGTTTGAGTTATATTCTTGTGTATATATACTGGGTATCTGAATCTAAAGAGAATTTGAGAAAAAGAACTGAGTTTAGGTGAATTGGGGTTAGAAAATGAAGAAGGAAAAAATCGGGCGAATCTTGGTACCAGGTCGGCGTCGCGGACCTGTTCCTCAAGGTGGGGAATTTTGTTTCTGCATCGCGGAGCGGTCACAGACCCTTCTGCCTCAATTTATTTCACGACAAAATATTTGAATGCATCTCCGCGTCGCGGACTTGTTTTCAAACAGTGATTTCTTGATCGTTTCTAATGTTTAACTATCTAAAAACACTCCTATACATCATGAGATCTTTCCTATCACAAATCACAATCCTTGAATCCAGAAATTCAAATTCAAGGAAAGTTAAGAGCCAAGTTTAGAGAGTTTTTAGAGTCCTTTCAAAAAGTCTTTTGCAAATGCTTTAAACTTGTTTTAAGACTTGAGTTTTGAGTTAAGTAAGAGTAACAAATGAAGTTCATTTCTTCAAAAAGAGTAAATGTTTTCACATTTTAAACAAGAGAGGAAACACTGATTTCCAAGAGAGCTTTTGAGCTAGTTTTTGAGTAAATATCTTAACCCACAGAAAGAGTTTTGTTTCTAAACATATGAGAAGAGTTATTTTGGGAGTAATGTTGAGCACCAATATGGGGACGAGTTCATAATAACCTATGTCTCCATAAACCATGTAGCCAACGTGGGTAGAAAGGGTCATACATTTTAGATGATTCCTTAATGCTTTTTAGCATAGACTAGTGGATCCACTTAGTTGAGGCGTTCTATATCCCAGCAAGTTATAGGACAGTTCTGGCAGTGTGGGCGAGACGTTGTATCATCGCATAGCACATAGTGATGGTTATCGGTTAGAGAAACTCCCGCATAATTATATTACTTTATTATATATGGATATTGAGTTGTTACATAGTGTTTTAAATGCTTTATATAAACTGCATCTTTACTATTGTTTATTTCTGCATTGAGTTGAGTATCCATGAGTTGAGTAAAGTTGAGGTAAGTGTTTCTTTCAGAATTCAGTTCAAGCTTATGTCATGTTTAGTTTTCCCCTCGCATGCTCATACATTTAATATAATGATGTCATTTGGCCTGCATCATTTTATGAGGCAGATATAGGTAACCATGATCAGCATCTAGCGCCTCGTTGATCCATTTGAGCACTCAGAGTCAGTTGGTGAGCCTCTTTGCTTTCTGGAGGACCTTTTTTTCATTATTTTCAGTATTTCAGTTGTTAGGATGATCAAGGGTTTTGTCCCGACATACCTCATTGTTTTAGAGGTTTCATAGATGGATAGTTATAGTTCACTAGTATTTCCATTTCAGTTGTTTATGTTAAGACATTGAGTTGCCATTTTGGCTAGTCGAATGTTCTTTTAAGACATTCCAAGTTATTGCATTAGTTATATTTTGAGGTTGTTTCTTATGATTTAAGTATTTCTCTACAAGTTAAGCTAGGCCAAGGGTTCACTTGGGGCCAGCAATGGTTCTCGAGTTCCAGTCCCGCCCAGGGTGTAGGCTCGGGGCTTGACAAACTTGATATCAGAGTACAGAGTTCAAGAGTCCTAGGGAGTCTATGAAGCCATGTCTATAGAGTCCTAGTTATCGGTGTGAAGCGTGTCACATCTATAATTAGGAGGCTGCAACATTTTGGAACTATCTCTCTTCTTTCATATTCATTTTGTGCGATAAAGTTAATCTCTATAAAGTTTCCTTCTAACTTGTGCTTGCGCGTGTCTTTCAGTTGATCATGCCTCCACGAAGAGCTGTCAGAGGTAGTCCTGCTAGGAGGAATGTCGAGGAACAAGGGGTACCTAATGCACCTGAAGTTCAACATCAAGGAGAGGTCACCAATGCTGAGTTCAGGGAAGCGAGTTAAGTCAAGTTGTTACCAATCAAGCTGGTCAGAGAGAGAATCGATAGGAAAAGAATGATACTTCAAGAATCCATGAGTTTCTAAGGATGAATCCTCCAAGCTTCATTGGTTCAAGCATTACTGAGGATCCGGAAAATTTTGTTGAGGAACTACAGAAGTTGTTTGATGTTATGCACATCGTCGATGTTGAGCGAGTGGAACTAGCTACATATCAACTAAAAATTGTTGCTAGGACTTGGTTTGACCAGTGGAAGAAGGGTAGAGCTGAGGGTGCACCAATTTTGAGTTAGGCTATGTTTGAGGAGGCTTTCTTGGGGCGTTTCTTTCCCTATGAACTGATAGAATCCAAGGTACGAGAATTTCTTACTCTTAAGAAAGATTCTTTGAGTGTTCATGAGTACAGTTTGAAGTTCACCCAACTTTCCCGATATGCTCCGGAGATGGTTGCGGATATGAGGAGCATGATGAGTCTGTTTGTTGCTGGATTGTCTCGTCTGTCATGTAAGGAGGGAAAGGCAGCGATGCTAATAGAGGACATGGATATAGAGAGACTTATGGTTTATGTGCAGCAGGTTGAGGAAGAGAAGCTGAGGGATAGAGAAGAATTCAGAAACAAGAAAGCTAAGACAGGGAATGAGTCCAGGCAGCAAATGGGTAATGTGAACCGTTCTTCATTTCAACAAAAGCAAAAGGGACCTGCTCCATCATCTGCTAGTGCACCTACACCAAGGAACAAAGGTGAGTATAATAGTCAGAATTCACAGAATTTCAGAGCTAGACCTGCTCAGTCTCAAGGTAGTGTGGCACAAAGAGGTAATTGGGCTCCTACATGTGCTAAGTGTGGTAGGAACCACCCAGGTGCATGTTGATTAACGTTTCAAAGACACTTCATCCATTTCTAAGCGTTAACGATCGCTATTCAGTACATAACCCAACTAAATGAGTTGAGGTCGATCTAACAGAGAGTAGCTTTTCCTTCGAATTCAATTATAGAAGTATGACAACAATCTCTTCAATTGAACACTTATTGCACCTTTTTGGTTTAAACTCCTAATTTCAGGTTATAATTATCAATTCAATTCAACACTTGACACGAAATGATCAAATAATGAGGTAACACTTGGGGAATTGGCCAACCAATTATTGAATTCAACTTAATTGATGAACATTGATGCTCACAATGGGATAAATTGTCGTGGGTAGGTAGAACTATATGTAAAGCAATTTTTTCTTGAACAATTATCTTGTCTTTGTCGAATGCTCTCGAACTTCAACACTAGACGGAAGATGCCAAGCCCTTGTCCTCGTCAAATCCACTCTCTCTCGAGCTAGATACAAGGGATAGGTTCAGTGTTTCACTTTCTCAGGCTGAAATCTTGGCGATCCACTACTAAGAATGCTAAACTTTATACTTTGGTTTTGCACTTCTCTCTAGAGCAAGCACAAAGCACTGAACTAGTGACAATAGTCATGCAAGATGACCTCAAAATGCAGCAAATTATACCCACTTCAAATTAACACCATTATTCACAAATTAATGACACCCACTTAGTAAAACTCAATAATTGGTCTCATAGTCAAAACCCCAAGGAGAGGGTTTTAGCCAATCATAGAAAAAAGATGAAAATCAACATCTGCCATGTTTTCCATAGCTAGGCAAAAAACAAAAATTGAAAGTTAAAATCAACTACAATCTTCTTCATTACAAAATCTCAATGAAAAGCCTTCCTCAAAATAACTTGCAATCCACAATGGTAGTATTTTTACTCTCAATATTGTGTTCCTCACGTTTATGAATGCTTTCTCTCTCTAGCAAAAATCAATTTAAACAAGTTTGATGTGTGACTGATTAAGACCAATCGACGAGGTAAGTCGGGGTTTACCGACAGTTCGGTGACTCACTGATTGTCCATGCTCTCTCCTTTATTTTTCACTTCATCTTGGTCCAGCTACTGTAATTTTAGGCGATCAAGATCGGGATAACCGGATGATTCTGTGAGTCGCCTTTTCTCCTTTTATCTCGCCCATCAACATTTGTTTGAATCTCCCTCAGCACTTTTGGCGACCTGGTCATCCCTTGCCGAATCGATCGACGACACGCCGAATGGAATTGCTGCTCGCTGAAGTTACCCCCAGTTCAACTCCAGCATTTTGTAAGTTTAGGCGGTAGAGTGGAAACTTAGTGATTCACCGAGTGATATTGGCGATCACCATCCCTTCATTTCTTCATTCCTTTAGCTCGCTTGGTTCCTTTTTGTACATTAGTGTCCATGCTTTATTCCTAGATCCAAATACCTGGAAATCAAGGAATTTACATCAGTTATTGACACAAAATAAGCATATGAGGACACTAAATCTATCCAAATAAAACCCTAAATAAGTCCAAATCGCGGACTCATCAACACCCCAACTTAAAATTTTGCTTGTCCTCAAGCAAAACTCAAGTTCGGCAGTTCAAAAGGGATGTCTCAAAAAGTGCTACACAAGACTCAATCATGAATGCACACAAAAAGACTCAACTTAATCATGCAAGGATCAATTGTGCACTCAAAGATTCAAGTTGTGACTCACCATTTTCAACGAGTCTCAAGTTCACCATACTTGCTTCAAATGCAAGTTCAAGCTCAACAAAGGTACTCAAATGCCCTCACACAAAGAATGATTTCATATTCACACACAATGGTTCAACAATTAATAGCTCCGGTATCACAATCAACACTCACACTCACACTCACAAAGATGAACACAATGCATGATTCCACCCATAGGTTTGCCCGTATTTTCCAATCAACACTTGTTTCAGCTCACTCAAGATCAAAAAGGTCTTTTCAAGGTTTGTAACGGGGTTGAGTGTAAATGTATGGTCATTTAGGCTCAATGGTTGCTATCTTCATGAAATGTGGCGTGACAAAACTTTTCTTCATCATTCTCATTCATGCTCAAAAGTCACCCCATTATTTACTTTCCATGGACGGTTGGACACCCCATTTCTTTTTGCATTTTCACAACTTTTTCATTCTTCTCTTCTTTTTCTCTTTTTTTTTGTATGGATGGGTTCCATCTTTTTCAAAGCCATGGGTCAAAGGGGACTTCTTTGCATTTTTTGATTTACCTTCTCTTTTAACCACACCCCCAACTTAGGCTTTTGGCCTAAGTTGGCTATTCAAGCAAACCAAAAATCATGAGGATTATGTGTAATGGATAAAGAAAGGTCACAATTTCATCAAGTTTCTTCCAAGAAAAGGGTTAAGGCTCAAAAGGTGTTCAAACGAAGTTCACACACTCACAAGGTAGGCCACAAAATAGGTATAATGTCAAATTGTTTCACACTCTTCAAAGTTGCCTAAGATCATTTCAAGAGATTGCATCACTTTGTCAACCAGACCAATGGGGCAAATTCTAGGTGTCCTCACACTTGGTTCACGGTAAGCTCATCACACAAGGCATTGACAGTAATATCAAACAAGACTTCACACTTTTGCTAGTGTGCAATGTTCATCACAAGAGACTCAATTTGATAATTGGCTAGTCACAATGAGATGCAAAAAGTTCACATATTGCCTATGCAATTTCATTTGGCCTCATCGTAGCCGCACATTCATTTTTGTTCAATTATGAGCACTATTCAAGTTATCGGTATTGATCAAGATCGATACTCAAACTTGCAAGAGAACAGCTACAATTAAACGCAATCCAGAGGGTCCAAAAACACAGAGGAATTCACTGACCAAGTGCCACCCCTACCGAAAGCATTCAACATTGTCCCCAATGTGATTAGAGAATGGATACCACTGCAAATAAAACAAAAATAAAAATAAAATAATAACAGAAAACTAGCAAACAAAGATAAAATTCTAGTATGTAAACATGCAGAGCGAGGTAATAAGAAATCTTCACTAAACGCCCAGTCGGTGAGATAATAAACCAGTAGCGGAATGATTCGGCGATGCGCCCAAGGGGTGGCAGCTCCCCCTTATTTTCAGTGTGAGACACTCTCAGAATGGGCAAGTCGGTGGAGATGCAGAAGGTTGCTGAATAGATCGGTGAATCGCATAATGGACTTGGAACATCACCGAACAATCACTAAGTTACACTACCAGCGCTGAAATAGAAAGGGCGAGAAATATTGGGTCGCCTAAGCACATTGGCAATTCGTCGAGTGATATAGGTCTCTCGCCGAATATTCCAGAATCTCAGCCCCTTCTTTGCAATCCATAAGGTGGGCTAGGTCGTACTCGCTGAACGACTTCGGTGAATCGCCGATAGCATCTTCTTCTCGCACAATATCCTTCACTTGCAAAATCAACACATATTATTTAAAACACTAATACTTGGGTTTCCTCCCAAGAAGCCCCTTATTTAACGTCATGGCACGACATGGAAATGCTCTCAAGCATCTTCCAAGTACACCACCTCAACCAGAGAGATCTTTTGGCACTCGCCAAAGTATAACTTCAAACGTTGCCCATTCACCTTAAATGTAGGTCCTTCTTGACCTTCAACTTCGATGGAACCATTTGTGGACACTCATGTCACTCTAAATGGTCCTGACCATTTGGACTTGAGCTTTCCTGGAAAGAGTCGAAGTCGAGAGTTGTATAGTAACACCCAATCTCCCACTCTGAACTCCCTCCTAAAGATTTTAGCATCATGCCATTTCTTCATCTTTTCCTTGTAAAGGGCTGAGCTTTCGTAAGCTTTGACCTTGAATTCGTCCAACTCATTTAACTGCTCTATTCTCTCTTTGGAAGCCTTTGTCCAGTCCAGATTTAGAGCCTTCAATGTCCACAATGCTTTGTGTTCCAATTCAACAGGTAGATGGCAAGACTTACCAAAACTAGTTGATACGGAGACAGACTGATTGGTGTTTTGTATGCAATACGATACGCCCATAGTGCATCATCAAGCTTTCGAGACCAATCAGTCCTATTAGCATTCACTGTCTTGGCCAAGATGCTCTTGATCTCTCGGTTTGACACTTCAACTTGGCCTCTTGTTTGGGGTGATACGGAGTTGCTACTTTGTGTTTCACTCCATACTTACTCAATGCGGTTGAGAACCACTTATTGCAAAAGTGGGATCCACCATCACTAATGATAGCTCGAGGAGTACCAAAGCTGGAAAAGATGTAGCGTTTCAGGAATTGAACCACACTTTTCCCTTTATTGTTCGGAAGTGCAACAACTTCCACCCATTTAGAAGCATAATCTACAGCCACCAAAATATACTTATTACCAAACGAACTCACAAATGGACCCATGAAATCTATTCCCCAAACATCAAATTGTTCAACTTCTAAAATTGGGGTAAGGGGTAACTCGTGTCTTTTGGACACTCCACCTTGCTTTTGACACTGAGTGCACTTCTTAACAAATTCATGCGTATCTTTGTAGAGGGATGGCCAGTAGTAGCCACTTTGGAGAACTTTAGCAGTTGTATGCACACCACTATGATGACCCCCAACCGGTGAAACATGACAAGCATAGAGAATTTCTATGGCTTTTTCTTCCGAAACCCACCTTCTAATGATATGGTCTGCACACTCTCTGAATAAATATGGTTCATCCCAAAACTACTTTTTAACATCGAACATGAACCTCTTTTGTTGGTAGAAGTTCAGGTCATCCGGCATTATTCCACACACTACGTAGTCGGCAAAATCAGCATACCAAGGAGGTTGTTTGAGAGTTACAGTGAACACTTGTTCATCGGGAAAAGAATCATTTATGTCAATCTCAAGCTCGTCATTCTCCTTGCCTTCTAATCTTGATAAGTGATCAGGCACCTGATTTTCACAACCTCTCATATCTTTGACCTCAAAATCGAATTTTTGCAATAGTAGCACCCATCTTATCAATCTTGGCTTGGCATCCTTCTTTTCCATTAGGAAACGTAGTGCAGCATGATCAGTGTGAACAACCACTTTAGTACCTAGCAAGTATGCCCAAAATTTCTCAAACGCATAGACTACCGGAAGCAACTCTTTTTCAGTAACGGTATAGTTACGTTGAGCACTGTTTAGAGTCTTGCTCGCGTAGTAAATTGGGTGAAATAGTTTGTTGTATTTTTTTCCCCAGCACCACACCTAATGCCGTTCCACTTGCATCACATATTACTTCGAAAGATTCTGACCAATCAGGACTAATGATGACCGGGGTGGATACCAATTTCTCCTTCAAACACCTAAAAGCCACCATACAAGCATCATCAAATTGGAATTTCACCTCTTTCTCTAAGAGTTTGCATAGAGGATGTGAAATCTTTGAGAAGTCTTTGATGAACCATCGGTAAAAACCGGTATGTCCCAAGAAACTACGAACCCTTTTATCAAAATTGGTGGTGGTAATTTCTCAATCACTTCAATCTTCGCTTTATCCACCTCCAGCCCCTTTTGCGACACTTTGTGACTAAGTACTATACCTTCTTTAACCATGAAATGACATTTTTCCTAATTTAGGACCAAGTTTGTCTCCACACATCTTTGGAGAACTTGTCCTAAGTGCTCTAAACACACCTCAAAGGTGTCACTCACAACCGAGAAGTCATCCATAAATACCTCCATTGAATCCTCCACTATGTCAGTAAAAATAAATAGCATGCAACGTTGGAATATTGCCGGAGCATTGCATAACCCGAATGACATCCTTTTAAAGGCAAAAGTCCTATAAGGGCATGTGAATGTGGTTTTCTCTTGGTCTCAGGAGCAATGGAGATTTGGTTGTAACCAGAATACCCATCCAAAAAGCAATACCAATCTCTCTCTGAGAGTCGATCAAGCATTTGATCCATGAAGGTCATGGGAAAATGATCATTTTCAGTCCACAAATTTAACTTTTGGTAATCCATGCATACTCTCCATTCGGTCATCGGTCTCATAGATACAAGCTCCCCTTTTTCATTTGGGACAATCGTGATGCCTCCTTTTTTCGGTACACATTGTTTCGGACTTACCCATTTGCTATCCAAAATAGGGTAGATCACACCTACGTCCAACCACTTTATTATCTCCTTTTTCATCCACTTCTTGCATTGGTGGGTTTAATCTCCGCTGATGTTCAACACTTGGCTTACAATCACTATCAAGCTGAATTTTATGAGTCCAAATGCCGGGAGGAATGCCCACTATGTCAGCGATAGTCCACCCTATAGCTTTGATATGTCTTCTCAACACCTCAAGGAGCAATTTTATCTGCCAATCAAGAAAATAGCTGCAATGATCACCGGTAAAGTGTTATTTGCCCCCAACAAAGCATATCAAAAATGGGAGGGAAGTACTTTTAACTCTAGATTTGGTGGTTCTTTTGTTGATGGTTTTGCGGGAGGACTTTCTCGATCTTTTAAATTAATGTCCAACTTCAACGGAGTTTTTGAATACCCCCCCAAACCTGATAGAGCCGCTACTACCTCTTTATACTGATATGCTCAAATTACACCTCCCTAAAGAAGCATAAGCGATCGTTATCAAATAAAGAACCCAACTTGTAGGTTGGGGTCAATCCCACGAGGAAAATGGTTTAGACTTTACTTTAACCAACAATTATATTCAATTAGTCAAATTACTTCCAAAAAAACAAGTAATTAAAGGTTTTTTTTTGTGAAACAAATTGTAAGAATTCAATAAGTAATCAGTAATCAAAAGTTAATTTTGGTTGTTATCAAGATGATAGAATTAACTAGGGTATACGTGTTCCCCACAAGCTCATAATGCAGTAATCCTAGTAATAGCAATCCTTTCCTAGTGTACTACATGCAAAGTGATAAGTTAGATATCTCTAAATCCTTGGTCCGGCATCTAGAAAATTTCATCCCGCACCTTGGTTCGGCTATGTGTGTATAATTTACTAATCCTTACCTTTACCTCATATTAGACATCATAATCGATGTTTGGCTTAGTTATTACTTCGCACCAATCGACACTAGCCTATTAGATAGTACCACACTAAATCTATGTTGATAATTCTTTTCT
>JAJOOO010007531.1:0-46821 GCA_029582685.1 Solanum piurae
AGTTAATAGAAAAAGGATTTAAATTATTATTTGGAGACAATTATTGTCGAATCTTTGATTCTACTAAGCAAGAGATTTTACAAGTTGAAATGAGAGGTAAGAGCTTCTCATTTAATCCAACAAAAGATGCACACAAGCCTTGCAAGACAAAGGATGAATTAGCAGATTTGTTCACAAGGTCAATTTCAGATGAGACTACAATCTACAATTCCTTATCCAAGAAGGAGTGTTGAGAATATGTCTCAGGATATTGCAGAAATAAAACAATTAGCTATTTTTAGATTTTTTAAATTATGTTATTAGAGTCCTATTTGACTTATATTTAGGAGTTAGTTCTTTTTATTTGTTATGTGAATTAAACTGATAAGTTAGTATCTTATTTTTCTATTTTTAGTTAGGAATTATATCTATAAATGCAAGTCACTGGATTATTAATAAAATAATTCTCTTTGACAATTCTGCAGTATTTTTTCTCTCAAAATCTTTCTCTGTTATTTTCTTAATTTCTTGATTAAAAAAATCAACAGCAACCAACTCCAGTAGAGAAAACAAGAAGCACCAAAAACCGTCTTTTCTAAATTATAAGAGATAAACAACTAAGAGCGAAATTGTTTCACCAGATATGGAGCCCTGATATTTGCACTTGTTGATGCTACTGAGTAGAAATCTGATTCTGGTTTATTACTCAAGAAACCAACTACTACAAATAATAAAGCATAGAAGAAGAAATGTGAAAAAATAATAATCTGGTGTAGTATACAGCATATAATCGAATTGCAACTATATGATAGAGGTTTTTAAAAAAAAACTCAAGGCCTTTCCTAAAGTTTCAGGGTAAACCCTCCCCCTCCCTGCAGTAAAACAGACAAAGGATCAAGGGAATGCTGAGTTATCAACAAAACCACAACTTCCCTCAAAGATGATCTGAACACTTGAATAAGAATCTCTAGATAAATGGAAATTGTTTTAGCAATAAGGATAAAAATGAAATGATTTTTTAAGCCAAAAAATGGGGCAAGGGAAAGGCATAGAATCTCATGAAATTACTAGGTTCAACTAGAAGAAATATCTTACATTTGGTGAATTACGACGAGTGGTAGCCGTCACTAACATTAAGCCATTTTCATTGTCATAGACTGGAGGTTTCCATTCAGCAAGAACTTCAAAAAAGGGTATAATAAAAATATGAGAAAGTAGGACGGCAAATAAGAGTTATAGCTACACCAGTAAAGTACAGAAAGTGGACATTTAGTATTTTAATGTATTTTCTTTTACTTTTTATTGACATTGAAAATTCAAGGATGGTGTTAATCTATTTCTTTGGTATATCTCTTTTCCAGACTATTCATCACCAAGTACACAGAGAGAGAGAGAGAGAAATGCAGTCCAGGAAAAAGGTTTGCTGACTAGTTCGAAACATTCTTAATTCAGAAAACTTCAGGCAACTGTAACTTGGATATAAGAACTCATAAACAAGAGTAGTTCATAATAAAACAATTTTCATGCTTACAAGATGACAGTGTAGGCTGAACCCTGACATTGTTCATGCCGAGGAACAATGAAAGAGTATACGAAGTAGGCATTCAGACAACAAAAAAGATAGAAGGCAACTTACCAATTAAAGTACATCCATAACGATTGAATGACGGGCTCATTCCTGAGGTTACCTAATGATAAGAACATGAGAAATTCTAAGGCCAGAGTGAAAGAGAAATAGAATTAAAAACATAATATGAGTATATGACCTAATGTCCAGGCATGCATTTATATCAGATTCCAAAAAGACTGAATATGAGAATAGATAGAGTAGTAGCAATTATGTAGATTACCTTTTTACCACGTGTCAAAGTTAGTCGGATATGTGCATTATCAAACATTCCATTTCTTAAAAGAGTCCTGAAAATAGCTTCTTTCACCTACATATTCTTGCATCAAGTCACAAGTTCTACAAATTATAATACATATTGTAATGTAGAAATCAAAAGCTTAGAGGACCTAGACCCAAACAGGGAATTGCCACAGCATTTTACCTCTTCGCGAGTTGGTACATTGCTGAAAGCTAGTGCTTTCGCAGAGTCGAACATCCTGAGAAAAGGAAACTTAAATGTAAATTTAGAGCAAGAAAAAGCATTTTATAGATACGGCACATTATTCTGTGATTCAGATCAAAGAAGCTAAATCATTTCAAAACTGATATTCATTTAACTTTATCTTCACTGATTAATCCTATGTCATTTCATATTATGGAGGCAGAATAGGTCGTTACATTGAAAAATTCTTACCATTAGGACTTGCAACTCATTTGCATAATTTTCCCTATCTGGTGTGTTTGCATTACACATGAAGGCGTGTTTTGATAAATTTGATTTTCAAGTTATGCAAAGCATTATCTTTGCTTTGGAGTTACTCATTCACAGGGAGTTGCATCCATGCTTCATCTTCTTTTACACATTTGATGTTATTTTCTTTGATTATGCCCCTTCATTATAATGTCCATGCAAAACATCCAAGCCTAATATTTTCCCTCTAAATTTTACATCAAGATGCCAACTTAATCAGTTAATTCTCTTCACAACAGTTAAATTTGATCCTGTCTATAGGTTCAAGTCAGTGCAGGTTTCCTATCTTGTAACCACCTCTGAACAGTTTGATCTGGATCTCTCATAGCCCTACATAAACATAAATGATTATGCCTCAAATTCCTATTCTGCAAAAATCTTGTAATCCCCTGTCTGACACTTATTGATCTTTTATTATGTAGAGCCTGATCCTAAATCTTATGCAGAGGAAGCATCTCATGTCCAAGTATCTTACCATAATGATAAGGTATAGATTTGATGATACACAACAAAAGTGGAAGATATTTTACAAACTATCTTGTGCTGAAATTAATTGGTGATTCTTTGTTGTTAGTATTACATTGATACTTATCCAGATAGACTTAAAGCTCATGAAGCGACAAAGTACATTGTTTAGAAACTTCCTCCAGTAGCAAAAGAGAGGACTTAACCTGTGGTTTGTGAACTGTTCCTT
Source organism: Solanum piurae (assembly GCA_029582685.1). Lineage (NCBI taxonomy): Eukaryota > Viridiplantae > Streptophyta > Magnoliopsida > Solanales > Solanaceae > Solanum > Solanum piurae. The sequence continues at coordinate 3,034 of JAJOOO010007531.1, forward strand.
TTTTCTTTTTCAATGTACTTTTGTTCTTACCTGTATACTCTCATCATTTACAACATCAGTTGGACCTCCATAAAAGAAGCCCAGGTAGTATACTCTCACTGTGCCATTGAAAAAAGCAATGGCACCCAAAAGGATTATTCTAATTTGTACAAAAATATGTTGCCGCTAGAAAATTAACCAAATTACTGGTGTTACTGGAACAATCAATGGGGAAAAAGAGTAGAGCCATCTGAATGATCGTTACAATAGTTAGACCATGAAAAGAAAGAAATATTGGTTGCACCGCCACCTGTCAGTAGGTGAAAACTATTCAAGTCAACCAATATTTAGGGGCTTTGAGGTGTAGGGGGGAAATAATAAAAGGCAAAGAGAATAAATAGATAGCTTGATGACAATGGTCTCACCTCATACAATCCACATCTTATATCTGACTAATAGTGACTAATTTAGCACTAGTTGTTGTCACTTACCTATCTAAATGCTCCTCAAGCTTAAATACCTTTCCGCCGTACACTCGAAGCCCCTCCCAAACTCCATCACCACCTTGGACAATTGAATCAAATACTGAAACCTAGAAAATGTCTTGTAGTGATCAAAAATTGAGAGCTAGTTGAGCAGGAGAGCAGAAAGAACAGAAATTATTCGAATATCATTCTTGGTTAACTACGTTACCATTTTACCTTCGCAGTCTCACGAGGCACTATCTCATCACCAACCCATGCAAGCAGCTTCTCATTAGCAGGAACAGGAAGACTAGGATGAGGTAAAGTTGAGTTCAGGTAATTAGAAGAAGATTGTCTAGCATGACGTTTAAGCATGTTGTAAAAGGGTAGGCTTTGCTCCAACATATCATACAATGATGTTGGAAATGGCTGAAAATTTTTAGAAGGAAAAACTATGAGCAAATGTCTTTCACGTGACATTTAGCTTTATTCATGATTATTTAGAATGTTCTAGGAAAGAAACGAGCTGCCAGCAAAATCAAAACAATTTAAGACTGAGTAACAACAAAGAGGTTCAACTTTCATGGGATTAATTTTGAACAAAAACACATCGCGCTGCACATGCAAAAACAACAGGTGACTGGTAAGCGTGGGACATGAAAGAGACTTTGTTTAAATAGTTTTCTCCATTTCAAATTCACTCGGCACAATATATCTCCGCCAATAAGGATAATATGTGAGCTGTGGATAATCCCCGGAAAAAGAATTCATATGCAATCATACTTGATAATACAAACTGAAGTAAAGAGTGTCCCTCTTCTTTATTTTGTAACCTGATGGCACTAAAGATGAGTTTCTAAATGCCACTATAATACTCTGTTTAATCATTAAAGTTTTTGTATAACCAAATAGTAATCAAGGATCTGTGAACCGTATACCATAGGGTATTTCTTTGCTGGAGAAAAACCTGTTGATTTATGCACACTTTTATACCACCATGGTGCCCAGATGCCATCAAATGGTTTCGGTCCAGCTTCCCACCTGAAAACTCCAACGAGCTTGAGATTTAGGTATAGTTGCAGTTGTTTAACTCCAGAGAGATGAATTTCTTCTGATAAGGTAACATAATCTCATTAATACAGTAAATTTTCCGCATACAAAAAAGTATTACCAAAAAGTAGAGTCTACACAAAAATATGGCTCTCTACAAAGTATAGAAAATCTTCTAGTGTGGTGACTCCAGATAGATTATTGTCAACAACTTGTTAAAAGTTCTAGCACGAATTTAGCTTACCTGAGCATTGAATATTGAAATGGAATGTCAAGGTCTTCACAAAGGCCACGCAGGGTCTCCTGCAGAAAGACAATTAGCAGAGAATTCTTAAAAATGTTAAGTTGTGAAACTTTATAAGCAACTAGACAAGTAATCAAGACACTCAATCCTGCAATCATTCCTCATGTAAGAGTTGGGGGAAGGTATTTTAACTATCTTTTCTTTTTCATTTCTCCTTCAGTTGGTATAACAGACTGCCATGTTTAAAACAAGATGAAACAGGAAATTGAGGGGGAAAAGTTGAACCAGATAAAGGAGACTGGACATTGCACTAACTGCACTAGAACTAGTGCTATACATACTTTTATAAATGAGGTCTTAACATTTATTCAATAGAAGCTGACCCTACCAGTCATAGTTGGTGGGACACTAAGCCTGACCCCTACGCTTTAGTTCATATGAATCAAGTTGCACATAGAAGGCTCTCACAGCAAACCAACTGATAGCATAAACACAAATTAGGCCTTAGCTTATTATAATGAAAACACATGATAAGTTGTGTTACCATATAAGCACAATAGCTTAAAATTTCACATTCATAACAGTTCCTTTCTTCTTTTTCTACAAATTAAGGTTTTTGTGTTACTCCAACAGTGTTCTTATTCATAAATACCTATATATCTACACAGAGAAGGAATACAACTGAATACAGTGGTAAAATGACTAAGGTAAAATGACTAAGCAGACACAATGAAGTTGTGACTGGACCCTAATGAGCAGCCATCTCTATAATTCTTAAACCATCTATGAAAATGTTCGCACTGGCAACTCTGTAAGTCAGTGCAAAGCAATAATCAGTTATTACATGTTACTGCACGACTAGAATAGCTGTGATTGAAACCATAATTTCAGTAATTTGGGCATCACTGGACAAAGGACCATATCTTTCTAGTATCTAAGTTTGTCAACATTCCCAACTAGGATGAGCAGAACCAAGAACCATACTTTCATAAACCAGTAATGAAAGGGGATTATGCTTCAAACTGAATAATGCTACTGGAAACGAACCTCAGGATTTTCTCGAAGATCTGCAGCATCAATAACTGGTGGGGGTCTTCCTGATTCAGATAACTCACTGTATACGGAGACCAGCTCTGCCAACCCCAGCTCAAGAAATGATGGAGGTACAACCTTCTCAAAGGATGGCTACCAACATAGCACATGTAAGTTAAATTTGTTAGAAGCAGAAATAACATTTTCTACATCAAATAGAAAATGAAAATTAATAAAATATAAAATAAACAGAAAAATATAAGATGAGCAATGTCACATAGTTAATGAACCTGCTGCTAGTGATGCATCGGTACTGAGATTTTCCATTAATTTGCTTACTTGGTACAGTGACAAAAGAACATAATTTTTTTTTAAAAAAAAAACAGACTGAATAAATTAGAAACTTATAACCAATCCATCAGTAACAAGAGTCAAGACTTGAACTTATATTTACCAAGATATCAAGGGGATTCCTTATCAGTATGAAGTGCTTTCCTCGTTTCATCAATTCATTTGTCAAACCTGGCACACGTTGTTTGGCTATATGCTGCAAGAAGGAAGAAGGAATAGTGAGAAATTTGAATTAATAATCTAATTACAGATCTCTATTACCAAAACTGTCTACAGCACTATGTAGTGCTCGAAACCTATCAAAGACCAGACCTTGAAACTCAGTGTTTGACCCACAATGTTAAATGCTTGTTTGCAGGCTTGCAGCTGTCTAGACAACTTATTGGTTCTTCATCTTATTCGTCAGAAAACTCAAGCCAAAGTTGTCAAGCAATAGCAAGCATTCCTATATAACTAATAATTTACTTTATATAAAATTTCTGGCATAAGGGTGTGTTTTACCATTTAAAAAAAAATCATAATCATAGTAAAGAACTCAAGTCTTACACAAAGTCCACAATTTGCTAGCATTAAACAGCACCGGTACCTAGAAACAGTGTTAGTTCATGCTCCTTCCAACTACTCTTCAATGAACAATCACAAAATGATGGAGCTTTGGGAGAAACCAGTACTGAGAGGAGAACACATAGTCAAAATTATCTTGAATACCCTTCCGACGTAACACTCAGTTGCTAACTCTCAATCATACAAATCGTATGGTGCCTAAGTTGTCACAACTGTTATCTGAGTTTTAGCAGCAAGCAGACACATTTCCAACATTTTTCTACAAGTAAATAAAATTCATCTTGACGTTCCTTGTCCTCGGATATAGAGTTAGAAGACTGTGAATATGAATGAATCTCTCTTAGAAACGTAAGAACGATAAAATCCAACAAGGCTGGTAAAGAACAAATCATAACTTCTAGTGCATTCATAACTTTATTCATAAATAGAGCTATGATGCTTGCTTGATTACCTTACAGTAGCGATACTTCTTTACTCCTGCACCAAAGATGACCTCTTTCACCACCTTATTTCCATCATTCTCCTGCTTATTTCATATAAAAGTTACTCTAATCCAAGTTACAGAGAGCGCATTACCATACATTATGTAACCATATTGAAAAGAATCAAGATTGCTATACTAGGTATCAAAATTGCAACTCAGCACGAATGACAAAACTGGAAAAGGATGGGAATCATGAATGTGGTACTCATCTTACATACCATTTCGGATCGAATTTCTTCCTTGTAAGGTCTATCCACTCCAGTGACTCGCAAAAAATTTGCATACAGTGGTTCATCAAGAACTTCGATGTCATTTCTCTGTAACACAAGAAAATACTCTTATGCCAAAGGGCATGTACCATCAAAATAACACTATATACGCCAGTTAATCAAACAAAGACATAGGTGTCGAGACTGCTTAGGATTCTTAACCATCTAATCAAGCAAATAGAAATTACGTAGGAGCATTATTTTCGCTGGAAAGAGGCATCATATATATTCACAGAAAATCAGGATTATCAAACAGGCATTCCAAAGACTAAAGAGCAATTATTTGCTATTGCAGTGTTAGGTGACATGCAAGATCAACTTTCCAAACCCCACTTCCATCATCCTCTTATTGAAGGGAATGGGAATTTGAGAAGCATCATTATATCAAGATTCATTAACATAAATCATTCTAGTGTAAGATAAAGTCAACCAAATCAAGAAATCCAAGAATCTCATGATTTTTCAAGAACCACTTCAAAATTTTCAAGAACCAACATTTATTCAATAACCCTATCTCACACAAAGAAATTCATCAAGAATGATTGTAAACAAAAGAATACTCCTCACCTGGGCAAAAGAGTACATGAGGCTGGTGCTTAGGGACCTGGGTGCAGACCAAGAATGTATCACCTCAATTTCTTCTCCCATTATTCAAGATTCAAGAATTGCACAACTTGGTTTTGTGAGTTTGAGAGATTCAAGAATGTATCACCTAAATGTTACGTTTCTTAAAGTTGGCAGCAACAACATAAGTAGACTAGTTGGTGAAGAGGACAAGAAAGGATAGCGATAATTTGTACACGCCAGCTGTGGAGGTTCTTTTATAGTAAAAAATACTTTTATTTAAGGGATACATTTTTTAAGGAAAAAATGGCGCTCCATTAATCCAATATATAATTTTTGCACTTATATACTACTATAACAGCATTTAGGGAGAATTGCTGACTTATCACTACTATCTCATAGAGATCGATAAATAAACTAGATAGCATTCTGATTTTACTAACCTTCTATCTTAATACACAACCTCTCCTCCTTTCTATAGTACTCCCTCCATTTCATATTAATTGAGGTGTTGAGGTGTTTCACATTCTTTTCATAAATTATGTATAACTTTTCATTTTTACCCTTATTAATTATTATCAAATTTATGATTAAAATAACTAAACATTAATTAATAACTAATTCCAATACTAACTAATGAAGGGTAAAATTGGAAGAACATTTTAAAAGTAATCTAGAAAATTGAACAATTAAGTTAATTTGAAAAATGAAAAATGTCTCAACAATTCAATTAATATGAAATGGAGGGAGTATTAGTTATGTCTTCAGTAATATGAGTTTGTTCCATATTATCTAATCAACTCTCCACAATACATTTTCGGCATATCCCTACCCCTATGTGTAGCCCTATAACCAAACCTTTGACACCTCCTCATTGAAGCATCATTAATTTTACAATATAATAATTTCAAATATTTTAGTCATCGTTCTCTTTTTCCTATCTCGTATCTCTTAGTATGATTTAAAAAATTAGTAGTAATAAAATAACTTTATTAGTGTAATGATGTAAAAAAGACAAAAAAAGTTTGAGACGTATTGTAATAAATTTAAATAGAAAAAATAAAGGTGCTTTCTTCTATTATCCGAATGTAACTAATGAATAGGATAAACTAATTAATGGAACGTGAATTTGGACATTTGCTATATACGAAATTATCGGATTTAAATTAAAAAGGATTGATTTTTATTTTTGGTACAATATCTTATTTTAAGTGTTTTAAGAAATTCAATACTGAAATACATGAATAGTTCATACAACGCATATTAGGATTTATAAGCATATCATATTTGACATCCACACCAAAAAAATTAGCCCATCTCATTATCATTAACACCAATTTATTAAATCAATTAGAGATATCAAAATAAGTACTAATATTGTTCTCTTATCATTGCTTTATAAATCCCAATGAAATCTTATGATAATGAGAAATTAAATCTGTAAATTGTCTTTAATTTTTTCCCTCAATGTAAAAAATCAGTCAAATCTAGATAATTTTATTCAATCAATTACATTTTCTTTTGGTATAGTTTCCTAATTTATTTCAGAACATATAATAATACAATTAAAAAGTTCATGACCGCACATCATTTTTGTCCAGTATATTTTTCATTTTTCAAAGTTTTTTTTTTTTTTTTTATAGTTCTCTATCCAAATTGAAGTATCAAATTAAAAGGAGAAAAATTAAATCATGTTAGATTTTTATTTAATAAAATATTAGTTATCACTTCAAGAATTCGAATACCGAAACAGAAATATAAAAGCATATCCTATCTACTGACGTAACTCAGAAAGTTGCTTAGCCACGTTACGTATTTCATTTGTTCTATATAAATCCAATTAATTGCTTTTGTTTCACGCTAAATTTGTAAGATGCTTTATTACTTATTATAATTAATTATAGAGAGCTGATTAGATAATGTCAAATGCTGTCATGTATGATTAAATAAGTAAGTATTATTGTAAGACGTTTTACTTGAGTAATTTTTAATAGGAAGGACGTACTATTTCTTTTTCTTAATAGTATTGTGCAGGGGATTTGATTTGATTGATCTTTTAAAATTTTGTTTTTAATTTCATGTGAGATATTATTATTTTATTGTATTCAATTAGTAAGTGGCCGAAATTATACTAAGCCAGTGAGTGGCTATTGTCTAGTGCTCACTACTGCTCAGCAGGTGCTTGTTGAAATGTTTCTTAGCATTACTTTGCTTCTTATAATGCTATTCTTTGGTTTACTTTTGAGAACTTTACATGAATATGCATTGTGATCTACTTATTAAACTGTATATTTAGATGTAACTTTTGTCCAAATCATTCACTTTCAGGCAAATATTGTGCAGGATCCATTCAACTTGGACTTAGCCGTGTAACGGGGATATAAAGGATTTGCCAGGAGAGAAGCAGGACGCTTTAAAGGTTCAACATGCTGTCAAATAAATGCCTTTGAATATTTGATGTCAAGGCCATAAAGAGAAGTCAACATGGATTTCTAAAAAGTTCTCAGTCCATCTAAAGATCAGGCATGTTTTATACAATCACTCTATGCATACTGCATTGGTTACATGGTCTATACTCTACTCATTCTCTTTTGAGTAGACTAGGTGGATTATATTGCTTTTATGAGACACAGCCATTCCAGATTTATATATCTCTTGGAGAGTTGAAGAATCTAAGAAATCTTGTCACTGAGGCAAAGGCCAAGAATGTTAAACTAGTCCCAGCTCTAGTCAAACGTTATGCTAGATAGGAACAATATGTTTGATTTTGGCTTTGTGGATGTAAGTGAAAGCTCGGCACCAGGGAGATGATGAACTGAAAGAAATACAAGATGCAAGTATCCAAATAGCGTGCAAAGATTGAGCACTTCACCCACATGGATATGAGGTCGGAGCTTGAGGTGGATTAGCTCAAGTAAAAGTCGGCAGAATATGCATGGGCCAAAGATCTAGCTATCAAAGGGGCTAGTGACATGGTGGATGTAGAAAACATAAAACACATAACACAGAACCAGACATTGATAGGAGACGTGGTCGAGAAGACTGCTGAGGACTGGAAAACTCAGAAGGAATTATTTTATCAAAAAACAGGTATTAGTCATCAGCCTGTCAAAGAATCAATTGACGTTGTCCGAGAAGAGCAGGATAAGTTCTCCCAACAAGAAGTGGCTGAAGAGAAGGATGACAATAAAGTCTTTCAGCAAGGAACTTGAAGAAGTCTTATTGTCTGCACAGAACGACTCTGACATCGAATAATAAGGGAGAACTTGTATAAACTATTTTGTACTTAGAAAATGGCAAAGTTGGCTTCTGTTTCTTAAAAAAAGAGAGGTTGTTATGGCTATTCACTGACCGTTACCTAAAACGGAATGCCAGATTGCATTAGGTTCTTCTATTCTAATAAGAAGCCACTAAAATGAATCATGAAAGGTAAATAAACACTGATAACTCATAGTGGAAACAATTAGAAGTACTAATAGTGAGCAGCATGCTGCAAGGAAGTGTTACATCCAGTGAAATTAATGGCTGCCTCTTGCTTTCCCTGCTGCCTTTTTCCAAGATGCTACACTAGTGCTACTAGTTTTCCTTTCTTGATTTTGCTGCTGAAATATCCTTAAAATTAATCTGTCAATTGTTCTGTTGTACGACTGGTTCCATCTTTTTGACAACAGAAGTGGTAGAAAGATGATCCCAATACCAACAACAAATCCCAATATAGCGCTTACATAAATCTCCGTCCTTGAAATGAATTCGTCCTCTTCAACTTCTGGCTCAGAAGGTGCATCTGCTGAATTATTCTTGCAAGTTCTGTTCAGCGGAAACCCACATAGCCCCTTGTTTCCTTCAAAAGAACTTACTCCAAATGTTTGAATTTGGGTCCCTCGTGGAATCATTCCAACCAATTCATTATATGATAAATTTATGTCGGAAAGAAATGTGAGGCCAGCAAGCCTTTCTGGGATATTGCCACCTAACTTGTTGAATGAGAGGTCCAGTGATTCCAATTGCTTCAAATTTCCAATTGCTGGAGGGATTTGACCCGTGAGATTGTTGTGTGAAATATTGAGAAGATAAAGTGATCTGAGATCTCCAACTGTCTCTGGTATGTTCCCCACAAAATTGTTACTTGAAAAATCAATGGAGGTGAAGAAGAGAAAGATCTTTGTCGGTGTAACAACTTTTCCTTTAAGAGAAAGAGTGACTCTGTCTTGATAGTATACTGACCTAACAGATTGAGACTCAAAATGCAAGATATCAGAGCGTGAATGTGTTAAAGATGGGTCAGCCATCATTGCTTTTAGCTCCAAGAATGAACCTCGGGGAAGAACACCCCCTAAATTGTTGGAAGCTAGGTCCATGATTTGAAGAGCGGTCCAGTTGGAACTCACTCGCGAGCAATCAATGTTCCCATGGAAACCATTGAAGCGTAATACAAGTACACGAAGATCTGACATGCTCCTCAACCAGCAGGGGAAAGTGTCCTTAATCTTGTTGTTTCCAAGATTTAATACCTTTAACTTTGTGCAGTTGGACAAAGAACGAGGAAGCAGACCTGTTAAGTGATTCTGACTGAGGTCAAGGCTCTGTAACTCACAATTATAAGGAAACTTTTCAGGTATATTTCCTATGAGATTGTTCTTTCCCAGGTTCAATACTTTCAGTGTGCTGCTCTTTTCTGCTAAACATGGTGGTATTATGCCATTCAAACTGTTGTTAGACAACTCAAGTACTTCAAGATAGCTGGAGTTGCATATAGAAGAAGGGATACTACCTATAACTTTGTTGTCTGCAATTGAGAGGAACCAAGCAGTTACTAGATAATTGCCAAAGTCAGGCGGAAAAGTAGAAAAGTTATTGTTGGAGAAGTCAATATAAGCAGCTGCACGTGGTGGTAGTGGAATAACCCCAGTGAGCAGATTTGAATGCAGATCAAGGAAATCCAGGCGGCCAAATGTATAAGGTTCTTGAAGATGCGTGAATTGATTGAAAGAAAGATTCAGAAAACGGAGAAATCCATCATTGATTTCCACCAGCCAGTTTGGTATTTCACCAGTAAGCTGGTTGTTTGAGAGATCTAACATTGACAACTTCGATTGGTTCTTGAGGAAGGAAATATTCTGCAGATTGCATGACGCTAACATGAAACTATTCAGCTGGGGTAGCAAGGCAAGGTCCGATTCACTTATTGTTGTGTCAACTGATAAACTGTTGTGGGACAGATCAAGACTTACAAGTTTATTGAGGTTTGTAAACTTCTTCAACTGCACAGTACCGTTAAACTTGTTGAATGAAAGTGAAAGATCGTAAAGATCATGCAGCTCAAATATAAACCCAGGTATTGGCCCTTCCAGTTTGTTGGAACTCAAGTCAAGACTTGTTAGTGGAGAAATCACATTTTGTAATTCAGTTATTTGGCCAGAAAACTTGTTGTTGGACAGAACTAAAGCTGAAAGTGAGGGTAGGTAAAACAATGATTCTGGAATGAGCCCAGAAATTGAATTGCTACTCAAGTCAAGATACTCAAGATTCTCAAAGCCTTCCCAGTCTGATGATATTCCTGTCAAACGATTTCTAGCAGAGTATATATGAGTGAGATTTTTGGACAGCTTAAAAGATGGAAATGAACCCGTGAAGCTATTCAAACCGAAATCCAGAAGAACAAGCTGGGTTAGATTTTCCATAGAAGATGGGATTGGACCTGTAAAATTACAAGCTCTAAGTTCAACACGCGACAACTTCCTAAGGTTCCCTATGGACTCAGGTAAACTTCCTGAAAATTTCGTATAACTAAGAACCAGATTTTGTAGAGATCCTTTTGAAGGAAATTCAGGTAAAGAACCCCCAAGCATCCTATTTACTGATAAGTCAATTGTTTGCAGAGTTGGTACCTGGAATATTTTCTGAGGTGCCTCTCCTATCAAGTTGCAGGAACTCAGACTCAAGACAGTTAAATTGGTGAATTCTGCAAAGAACTCTGGAATTGGTGCAGATAAATTGTTCCCATCAAGACGGACAATAGAGAGATACTTGAGATTAGCTAACGGATTGATGTTGCCCGAGAATGATTCAGCACTAAGGTCAAGACCAATAACTTGGCCTTCACCGTTGCAAGTGACACCCTCCCATTGACAGCAGTCAATCCGCTGGTTCCACTTCACCAGCTTGGTAGATATTTCAGAATCACAAGTAAGGTTATTTCTCAGCTGCAGCAGTAACATCTTCTGATCCTCAAGACATTTACTGGAATTAGCTGCCACTACATCACTCATTTTACAGCAGATGGAGAGTAATAAGATCAAGAAAAGCTGGGAAAACATTTCTCTTCTCATTTCGACTGTCAACAGAAAAAAGAAACTCCAAGTTTCTGCAGATCTGAAACGTATAAAATAGCAAAATCCTCGCAAATAAACAACAGGATTCGTTTGTATTACAGTAATTTTTTTGGCTAACAGATCAATTTTTTTTGACTATTTTAAATACTAGCGCCAACCAAACATGAGTAAAACGTGATGATTAATTTATATACGCTGATACTGTGGTTCGTGTGTCTATCCATAGTCAATTTATTTTTGAAATTGATAGACAGTGGTCAGTGGAGTGTGGACCTACACGGTTTTCCATAGGGTGTTGCTCAATTTTGTTTGACTATATTGTCTATATTTACATGTGAAATTATATCTTATACAAAGTTATATTCCAATCATTAGTTTTTTTTTTGTTGAAACGTGTCACAAATATATTTATTTAGTCAAACAAAACATCTGACAAAAATACATAAATCATAAGTTGTGTAAAACCCCAGCATTGCTATTTGAACAACATCCTTACTCCTTAGTTTGTACGAAATTTTTTATTCTATGAGAGGCATATATATTAGGTGGTAGACGGATTAAGAAGCGGGAAGATTGCCCGTGTCGCTGCCTCGCCCGGATCCTCGGGTTTGTTGAAGAAGAAAAGAGAAGATGTGTCTTCTATCTCTTATGAAGGGAAGAAGACCTCGAGGAAATCCTCATCATACCAAGGTCGTTCTCGACCTTCACAGGGTTCGTATCCGGCTTGTTATGCACAGACTGATTACCAAAATACCCCTCCCCCCAGTTATCAAAATACCCCTCCTCCCAGTTATCAAAATACTCCCCCTCCTAGCTACCAAACTCCCCCTACTATCTACCAAACTCCCCCTCCAGTTTACCAAACTCCACCTCATCATTATCGGAACGTCGCTCCCAACTGTGCTAGCGTTCATGCAAGTTACCAAACTCCTCCCCCAATGTACCAAACCGCAGCTCCACTTTACCAAAATACCCCCCGAACTACTAAGCTCCACAACCAAATTATCAGACCAACTCATTTCCCAGATATCAAGCCCCTCGTCCAAACTCTCCTAATTATCGTCAAATGCCTCCTCCCCAACAAGGCAATTACGATCTCCCATCCTAGATTTGAGAAAAAGCCTGCTAGAAATTTCACTCCGCTCATCAAAAGCCGAACAAAGCTATTCGAGTGTGTGAGGTGCTTTTGTGCTTTGCCAAGTGGATTTTGGGTCCCACTTGCAAGAAGAATGGCCTAAAGGTCCCTTTTTCCCCCTCTAATCTCTCTCCTCTTTAGTCCAAATTTTCTTCTTATGCTATTTAAAATTTACTAACGTAAATTTTGTTATGTTTTTGGGCTGTTCGGTTGTCATTTTTAATAGAAAATATGATAATATAACAATAATAATTAATGAACAAATACAAGAAAAAATAACATAAAATGCACTTCTGACATTATCAAAATAAAAATATAAATCAAATTAGAAAATAAATACAAAAAATCTGATTATTATAAAGACAAACACATGGATATAAATCAAGAGTTCAGAAGATTAATATCTTACATAATTTTTTAAAAAAATATGTATTTATATAGTTCATGTGAATCAAAGTGGTGAATTGTTTACGGACAATTTAATAGTAAATAATAGAGTGAAAATTTCAATTATAATAAATCAATGTATGATCTTCTATAAGCGAACACAAAAATGATTTTTTTTTATCTAAGTTCTCATATTTTCTATATATCATTTATAAAATAATTTTAAAAAGAACATTTTATGAAATTAAGACACGAGATTTTAAAATACTAATATTTTTGTAGTTTCACTTTCTTCAATTCCTTAAAACTTATCCAAAAAATTAAATTTAAATTTTTCGAGACACCCACTTTGGTTTTTCCTCAAATAATTGATGGGGCAGGATGTTATTGTTTCTCACTTAACTAGAGGTCTCGAGTTCAGGTTTTGAATATGAAAAAATCTTGATAAGCAATATATCACTTCGAACAAAACTCTACACAATGCAAATCTTAAATAGTCGTGTTTTAATTCATATATCGGATACTAAATAAAAAGTCAAAAAAAATATCATACAAAAATAAAATTATGTGTAAGAGTTAACAAGTACTAGTAGAAAAAAATGCAAGAAAGTGTTTTGAAGAAAGAAAGAAAAAATATAAAAAAAAAGGGGCTAAAAATAGAGGAGAAAAGAAAAGGAAAGAAAGTTAAATGTGGTCCCATAGTTACACTTGGCAGCCAAACAACCCCTCATACAATTGACAATAGTTGCACCTCGTGCAGGATAAAAAAAATCCATTCCTATAACCACTAATTCATTATTCTACACAATTATTCTTGTAATTCATGTAACTTCTAGCTCATTCACTTATCCTATATAATATTCATGATCTTTCTATTCATTGCAATGAAGAATTTCTCACCTATATATAGTGATGGTCTTACTTTATTTTATAGACAAGAGAAATAATGTAAAAGAAGATGAGAAGTATTTTATATTGAGGTTAGTGTAGTGGAAAGAAAGTTGAGACAGAGAAAAATATTCCAAATCTTCAACTAATTTACTATACAAAAGAAAGTAATTATATGTTGAAAGAATGTGTTCTTTTGGTAGATTTTTGGACTCTTCAACTAATCAAGAGATATAATGTTGGATCCACGTAGATTGTGCCGCAGTGGACTTTGAATCTCCTTAAGGAGAGCGAGATATTTACGCCTTAGCCTGAATATATTTTTCTATTCATTTTTATCATTTTATTTAAAACTATAATTTTTTTCTATATTTATGGTTACTATAACTTTGTACATATTAGGAAACAAGTTTATATACATTCTGTAACACCCCTTTCAAGTTGAAACATGTATATTGATCATGCTCAACTTGTTATAGAGGTAATCAACTCGAGTTTCATGCAACACTTTTGTAAACAAATCAATACTTATACTCTTGTCTTCACGTATAGTACATTAGATATTTATATGACTATATAAATCATTTCATTAAAGCTAAAAGGAAAATTTTAAAATTAAATTGCTTTTAATTATGAATCCTAGACATCACAGAACAATTGGAGTTGATCAGACCTTACACTGAAAATGAGGTGAAGCAGGCCATGTTCAGCATAGATAAGACGGCTATAGTAGTGATTTTTTCCAAGCTGCTTGGGGAATAATCGGCAAGGATGTGACAAAGGCAATTTTGGAGTTTTTCCATACAGGCAAATTACTCAAACAACTTAATGCAACAATGATTTCGCTGATCCCTAAGATAACTGTACCCCAGAATGCAGGGCAATTTAGGCCTATTTCATGTTGTAATGTGCTTTATAAGTGCATTTCGAAGTTGATTTGCCTTAGACTAAGAAGGGTTGTAGCATGCATTGTAGCAGAAAATCAAACAGCATTTGTGGAGGGTCGATTACTAGTCCACAATGTATTGATATGTCATGATATTCTTAGGCATTATAATAGAAAAGCTACACCTAGATGCCTAATGAAGATTGATCTCAGGAAGGCCTATGACATGGTAAGTTGGGACTTCATTCAAGAAGCACTGAAAGGATATGGGTTTCCAAACTCTTTCACTAGCTTAGTGATGACTTGTGTCACGACAACAAGATATATTGTGAAGGTTAACGGGGATGGATTTGGATACTTTGAGGGGAGAAGATGATTAAGACAAGGTGACCCAGTGTCCCCCTTACTCTTTGTACTGGTGATGGAATATCTTACAAGAAGTTTGAATAAAATGAGTGAGCTATCAGATTTCAGGTTTCATCCAATCCAATGTGCAAAAGAACTAAACTCACACATCTGATATTTGCAGATGATTTGATGATATTCTGCAAAGCACATGAGAAATCTATCACAAGAGTGATGGAGGTATTAAACCATTTTACTGATGCTACTGGATTGGTGGCGAATAATGATAAATCTAGTTTTTATTGTGCTGGGGTAAATGATGAAACAAAGTTGGCTGGAACGTTACCAATCACATATTTGGGTTTGCCACTTTCATCAAAAAGTGGAGCAAAGTTGATTGTCATGTACTAGTAGAGAAGATAACCAACAGAGTAACCACGGGTTATTCTAAATCATTGTCATATGCAGGAAGACTTCAGATCATTATAGCAGTCTTATTTTCCATTTATAATTATTGGGGAGCAGTGTTTATACTGCCACAATGTATACTCAAGAAGGTGGATAAGATCTGCATAGATTTCTTATGGGGATGCTCAACCAATAAAAGGATGATTGCTTTGGTTTCTTGGGACACAGTGTGCGCACCAAAGAAGTATGGGGGTCTGAGCTTCAAGAACAGCAAACAATGGAATATTGCCTCTGTGGGGAAGCTTATATGGCAGCTTTCTAGGAAGAAGGATACCTTATGGGTCAAATGGGTGCATGGAATATATATGAAAAATCAGGACACAGACATTTGGGAGCATCAGGTTCCTGCAGATTGTAGTTGGTATTGGAAGAAGATTAACACACTTAAAAGAGGCATGGTACACTGGTTTTCCAATGGTGTGTATTTATTGATTGCGAATGGAGAATATTCAGTCACTCGAAGTTACAATGCGATGATAGGAAGACATGGGAAAATGCAAGAGGCGGACCTAGTTTGGAATTCTATTATGATGCCTAGACACGGGTTCATAGTTTGGCTGGCCTACCAGAACAGATTACTCACCAAGGAAAGACTCCAAAGGCTAAACATGTTAGCTGGAGATGAGAAGTGTAACCTATGTGTGGACGACCAGGTAGCGATGCAACAACACTTATTTGTTGACTGTACATGGACTAGAGGAGTACAACAAGCTTTGGCCAGATGGTCGGGGATTTCTTTTCGACGTCAAACAAACTTTGCAATGGCTAAAAAGGAGGAACTGGAAAAAGTTCCACAAGGAGGTGGCAACTGCAATTTTTGGAGCATTGATATATCATACTTGGAAAGCTAGAAATTGAAAAATATTTAGGAACCTAATATTCCAAGCCGAAGAAGTGAGCAATCAAATACAAAAGGAGGTGAAGGAAAGAATAGGAAGCCAAATAAGTACAAGAAGTGCTTATAGTTGTAGGAACTTAATACAACAACTAGAAGGATAGGGAGGCAGAAATGTATAGTTGATTACTGAGGCACTAGTAGTCCAATAACCTTTCTGAAAGGGGATTGGAACTAGTGTGCTCTTTTGATAGTTATTGTTTTTGATTGTCGAGGTAATATATTAAAAAATTATGAAAATATGACATTCTTTTTGAAATATACTAAAAATAAAATGGTGTTACATAAATTGAGACAAAGAAAATATTCAAAAAACTATAATCAAATCAATTATATTTGAGATGAAATGAAAGGAGTAATTTGGGTTAGTCTTAAATTGAAATTGACAAAATTGTTACTTATGTAAAGAAAGAAATACTTAACCGCAAGTTCCAAAATCTTTTACTCTACTTTACTACTATAAATAAACACCAAAAGGTGTTTCTCGGCTATTTCCCTTCTGTTCTCGAAGCTCTTTTGGCGGGAAAATCTTCATAGCTCGTTGATCAAATAGTGTATACATAGATCCTTTTTTTTTAATAGATTGATCATTGATCAGCTTTAAAATGTCTACTATGAAAGTTTGCGTGCTATTCAGACCCCTGAATCCGAAGGACCTATCTGAGTTCGGCGATGCTGTCTCTGTTCAAGGAATTAACTCTGAGTCCTTCATAGTCAAGGTTTTAAAGCTCAAATCTCTGTTTCCTGTATTGATTTTGCTGTTAATTTCAAATCAAATGTGAAGTCTGTGTATGTATTGCAAAAACTTTGAAGTGCACTACTTAATCTTCGCATTAGCTATTCAGAATGAGGTTTTACTACTTAGTTGATTTTGTAACATCATTACAGGATGAAAAGGAACAGGAATTTGATTTTACCTTCGACAGAGTTTTCTATCAAGGATCTGAACAAGCTGATATATATGAATTTCTAGCTCTGCCTATAGTCCAAGGTACAATCGAATTTCGTGAGAGTTATTATAAAAAGTGAAAGAGCTTTAAATTCAGTTGATCTTGTCACTCAGAATTTTCGTTGTCTTGATGATGGTGAAAATAGGTGCCCTAGATGCAATAAACGGTACAATTATCACTTATGGACAGGTAAATGCTTGATTACAGCCTTTTATATAAGCATGCCTGCAATTTTAATATGTGAATTGGAGATTTGAAGGATCAACTGCAGAAATATGAGAACAAAGACATTACTCAATACCTAGTGCAGAATTGTTAATGATTACAGGAGGAGAAAGTTCTTCTTTTCCTTTTCGTAATTTTCGTTGACTATTCTTTATTATTTTGATGTTTTCTCAGACAGGAGCAGGAAAGACATATAGCATGGAGGTAAAATGATTTTACAACATCTATAAATCTGCGTTTTATGGAAGTATTAGCTCATTGTCAACTCTGTTGGCTTTAGGGACCAAGCATTGTAGATTGTGAAAGCAAGAAGAAAGGCCTATTGCAGAGAGTGGTGGATGGGCTTTTTGAGGCCATAACGAATTCAGAGAAACCTAGCAAATACACAATCAAATTATCAATGGTGACAATTTGTCGATTAGGATGTTATTGTTATTGATTTCAACCTTTTGTATACAAATGCTACGTTTCTTTAAGCTCTTTTAAGGAAATTTCTTACTCTTACAGGTAGAGATCTACATGGAGAAAGTAAGGTTTGTGTCACTTACCAGTACTTGTACCTGAGGAGATTTTATTGATCCATATCTGTTGCTTTAACTCAATTTGGCTTTATCCATAAGCATGCCTTTTAAGTTATATCAATTTCTCTCAGAGATCTCTTTGATTTATCGAAGGACAATATACAAATAAAAGGGAGTAAAGTTCATGGAATTGTTCTAAATGGAGCAACAGAAGTAAGACTCATCAGCACCTTTCTTTCACTTTTTCCCTCAAATTGTTATACTGTTTTAGTTTTCAAGCATGCAATATGCTCAACATAACCTGGTATTGTCTATTTGGATTTATGCTGGATTATCCTCAATAGTCCTCTGGCTTCCTGCATAAATTTAAGTACTCACAAACTACCAACCAAAACAGTTGGCTGGCTTGATATGTTGGAAGCCTGAATAAGTGCTAAACCTTTTGACTTTCAGAAACAACAAAATTTATGCGACAAAATCTACTTGTCATTGATTTATAACTAAAATGCTATATCTATTTTGTTTTTTATTTTAGTTTTCCTTGGAAATTTCTAAATCCTGCAGAATCTTAAATTGTTTTCCAGGTAGCTATATCCAACTCTGCAGAAGCATTGCAAAGCTTGTCTGTAAGGGGAACTGAGATGATGTGTTTCCGTATGAAGCATTTTATACATTTCGGTTCTGATATGGCTGTTCATGTTGCAGAGTGGGATAGCTAATAGAGCAGTCGGAGAAACACGTATCCTTTGCCTCATTCTGTGCATCTTGTTAACAAAATTTCTTCCTTTTACATATTTATTTTTTGTTAAAATATTTTAACAAGTCCAGAAATGAATATGTCGAGCAGCAGAAGCCATTGCCTCTACATATTTACTGTCCACCAAGATCTTACAAAGGATAAAAGGTATTATCTCTCAATAGGTTTGAAACTTGGAAAGACATCCTAAATATTTGAATTTCAAAGCAGGACCAAATTTGGAAAGCTGATACTCGTAGACTTGGCGGGGTCAGAAAAAGTTGAGAAGACTGGAGCTGAAGGTAAAATTCTTGAAGAAGCAAAGACCATCAATCAGTCCCTCACAGCACTTGGGAAAGTGATAAATGCTATGACTAGCAGCACTCCAGGAAAACCAACTCATATTCCTTATCGTGATTCTAAGCTCACTCGGATCCTACAAGATGCTCTTGTTAGTTCCACTTCCTGAACTCCATTTTCTCCATACTTCCAGCCTACGTTGATGAGTGATGATCATCTACACTATGATTTGCAGGGTGGATGCTCTCAGACTGCATTACTTTGCTGTTGCTCTCCAAGCCCTTCCAATTCTTCAGAGAGCCTCTCCACCCTGCGATTTGGTGCTAGGTATGTAAACTTAGTTTTATTTGAACTTCTTGTCATAAAGTCAAGAAGGGAACAATGAGTAACATAATGCACAAAGGAAAAAAGAGAAATTTTGTAAGACCCCTATTAGTTCTATGCATCTTTGGAATTTATGGATTTCATTTTAGTATTCTTTTATTTCCTTTGTTAGCATTATAGTTTCTTCTCATGTTTTGGTCTCCCTTCAATTTACATTCCATTGGGTATAACCTAGTTTTACTTGTAAGTTAAAGCCTTGGTTTTTGAAAAGCTTACCATGTCAATCAATATTTGGTGCTGGTCAATACATGTAAAGTAAGGATTTTAAGTTCTAGTTTCTGTCCTTTCAAGCAGAGCGAAGCATGTAAAGGCATCAGTACATGTTAGTTGCAAGGAAGATCTAGACAATACCAAGGATGTCACAGTCTATACTTATGTAGACGAGTCCAGGGAGAGAATATTGGCCAAGGTCTGATTTGCTTGGTTCATGTAATTTAATCTATCCTTGGTTACTGTACTATAAGCTAATAATCTGATTTACATAGCTGAGAGAGAGAATGACTGCCGATGATGTTCAATTGCTTGAGAAATTATTTGTACTGGAGGGAATTTTCTTTGATCCCAATTCAATTGACGAGATAGAAGCCGCATATGAAGATGTTACATCAAGGACAATCTCATCATTGCATAAAGCCGTGGAAGAGCTGAGTACTGGTGTAGAGAAGGTAAGAGATACATACATGTGAGTTCACTGGTATAAATAGGGTTCTATTCAATTTGATTTCACTGCTTTCCTTTCATTTGCTCTTTTTGTTTAATAAATCAGTGAATAGTTGAAAAACTCTTCTGTCGGGCTTGATATGAATACTAAAGTGTGTTTGCTGGAATACCTAGGAAGATTTTTCCAGAAAGATTATGTACTCAGCAAAGGCTTCATGAAGTAGGTTAGGAAGGAATTTTGCTTCATATTTTTTGAGTTCCAACACTTTGTGGGAGAGGATTCTTCTGCTGGATTTTTGAAAAGAATGAAAGCTCTCCAGCTATACCTCAAGAAAGTGAAATTGAGAAAATTAGAAACATATATATGATTACCTTGTATAGACTATATAATGTCCTTCACATTTTTAACCTTTCATTCTTTTTGAAAATTCCAGCAAAAGATTGATGTTATAATTTACGATCCACATACGGTCTTAGCTAACATTATCAATTGGATAGGACTAATGTATAGTAGAACAAAGAACAAATGTAGGTAAGAAATATGATTAGAGTTCTACTTATAGATTATGGACCGAGTGCAGAGTCAAAAACCATCCAAAAGCCTTTTCACGTGATCACAATTTCTTTACTAGAATGAGTTTTCGTAATGGTATGGAGCTTCATTTTGATTGTGCTGTTGTGTCAATCATTTTACAGATGAAAAGGGAGAATGTCGCTCTTAAGGCCAGCTTGAAAGTTTCTGAAGAGTTTTATCAACATCAGCTCGAAAGAAGGTCGCTCTGCTTCATTCTCTGATTGTAATTATGGACCTTAATTTTTAAAGACTGCATTTAAGACATGAATATTGGATTCGATAATAGGTTACTTGTCATCTCATGACACTTTCATTTTTTGGACATGTAAAGGAAGCCTTAAAAGTTAGCAATTCGTGGAAGCAACTTCCCGTTTAGCTTGCAGGAAGGATTGAAGTTTTTTGGGCCCATTTACCTTTGCTTTCTGAGATTTCTAATTTTCACAGTACTCAAGTTCATTTTTTCAAGCAATATTTTCTTTGAGCCAAAAATGCCCTTTTGTTCTCTTTTGTGTCGTTGCCACTGAGATTAGTGATTCAAGGTATTAAAATTACCATTGTTCAACGCATTAGGAATCATTAGATTTGTAAACCACCAGGGTGTTTAAGACCATACAATTTTTTATTTTAAAAGTTTTTCTATTACTATGATTTTTTTGTTAGTTGAATGTATTCTTTTCCAATTTAACTATCCGGTATCCCTCATCCCTTAGCTCGACTAATACGGAAACAGCCGGCTAATCTAGCAAAGAGATTAACAATGGGGGATCACAATTATAAATGTAAACCAACTTGAAAAAGAAGTATAGAATATCACTAATGCTTAGGCACATATACTGTATGCATGGACGTTAGGGATGGCAATTAATCGAGCTAATCTGTAATTAAATAAGCATAGATTCCATGAGTAGACTTATTTGAATGGTTTACTAAAACATGTCTGACCTCCACCTAATGTTCTTATTCTTCATTACTTTCTCAATTCAGATCCACCTACTAAAGGTTTAAAAGAAGAAAGAAATATTACACTCCGGAAGCCCATGATAGTCAAAAGATATTTTCTTTGATTCCGTTTTTAAAAATATTTTGAATTGTTAAACGTTGTAAGTTATAATTCCGTACTTTTTATATATTTTTTAAATATGTAAATTTTATTTCAATTTTTTTTTTGGAGACTCTTATGTCCAAATTCACACCAAACATTAGTCAGTTTGATCCTCATATTCCGAATTTTTTGGGACAGCTGGAGTATATATACACGTTGAAGACAAGCAACTTTCACATGTACATGTCTGACCAAGATTGAATTAAACATGATATCAAAAATGAGTGCACTGACATTCAAAAATGTCTCTGTCACAGAACCATATTGCATAATTTTTCTCAGCTGAGTTATATTATAGTGGTTAGAGAAAATAACATTAGAAAAAGGACAATTTGTACCTGTTTTGATGACAAGGAAACTGTCCCAATCAAATCTGTTTTCTCATTAATGGAAACACTTCTAATCATAGCATCCATTCATTGAAGGATATGAAAGTAATTGAACAACAACCAATTCACAATCTTTTAGCCTTCCCCACAATTCAAAGACAACTTGAAATTGAAGCAAAAAAGCCCAACAAATCTTATTTTAAGAGGATAAAAATGCCAACTTTTTGTCAAAAGGGCAAAAAAACATGGCTTCTTCAACCACTTGTGTCCTCCACATTCTTGTCCTTTTCTTCATCTGCTTGCCCTTGGCTAATACCATAGATTTCAATTACCCTGCAGTCTTCAACTTTGGTGATTCAAATTCTGATACAGGAGGCCTTGTTGCAGGCGTTGGTGATCGCCTAGAGCCACCTAATGGACAAACTTATTTCAAGAATCCATCTGGGAGGTTCTGTGATGGCCGACTAATCATCGATTTCTTGAGTAAGATTCCCACTTCAAAGTACCATTTTTTGATTTACTTTGAAGGTTATATTGATATACTTTTTTTTTAATGGATTTTTGTTGCAGTGGATGCAATGGACCTGCCATTCTTGAACTCCTATTTAGACTCCGTTGCTGCACCGAGTTTCAGAAAAGGAGCCAACTTTGCAGCTGCTGGTTCAACTATACTTCCTGCCACTGCATCATCTGTTAGCCCTTTTTCATTTGGGATTCAAGTTGCTCAGTTTTTCAGGTTCAAGAATCGGGTTTCTGAAATTCAGGCAAAGAGTAAGTTTGATCATGTTTCTGATAATCAGGGCTCATTTGCATATATCAGAATCCTATATATCTTGTGAGATTTTATTGATTTTCTTTGCAGCTAGGAAATATGATAAGTACGTTCCAGCTCAAGATTTTTTCCAGAAAGGACTTTATATGTTCGACATAGGCCAGAATGATCTTGCTGGTGGATTTTACTCCAAGACATTAGATCAAATTCTAGCTTCAATTCCAACTATTCTTTCAGGATTTGAAGATGGTGTCAAGGTCAATTCTTATAACAGAAAATTATGCGGATTTTCTGTACTGATTATCAATTGCAAGTTGTAAACTCATTTCTGCTTCCTCTTTGACATCACAGAGATTGTATGACCTAGGGGCCAGGAATTTCTGGGTTCATAATACAGGTCCATTGGGGTGTTTAGGTCAGAATATAGCCAAATTTGGAACTGATGTATCAAAGTTGGATGAGCTAGGATGTGTTAGCTCACATAATCAAGCTGCAAAACTTTTGAACCTGCAGCTTTACGCCCTCTGCAAGAAGCTTCAGGGCCAGTATTCAGATGCAAATATCACTCATGTTGATATTTTCTCCATCAAGTCAAATCTGATAGCAAATTATTCCCGAAATGGTAAGTCACTAAGTTTCTTTACTCGCAAATGCCAAAAAGAAGATTGAATTATGCAATTTCTTTGTGATTATAGAATTCATGAGACATAAAGTGAAATTGTTCCACCAATATCATATGAACTTTATTGAGAAGAACTACAGTGCACCCACTTGTGTTCTTCATCTGGAAGGCCATGAGTGGAGGAGAGATGGTGCCTTTGCTTTCTTGATTTGGCTAAACCAACTTTAGAACTTTTTCTGATAAACAAAGCTGAGAATCATACTTTTGTCATCGTGATAACTTGATTATACTTCAACTTAGAGGAAATTAAAGCAGGACGAAAGTTTCCACAAAGTCCACTCTCATTAAATTGTAGAAGAAAAGAATTAATATAACACTTGGTATTTTGCATTTACACTTCGCAGGATTTGAGCAGCCACTAATGGCTTGCTGTGGTTATGGAGGACCTCCACTCAACTATGACAGCAGGATTGCCTGTGGTCAGACAAAGGTGTTGGATGGAAACAATGTCACCGTCAAAGCATGCAATGACAGTAGTGAATATATCAATTGGGATGGAATTCACTACACAGAAACTGCAAACCAGTTTGTCGCCTCACAAATTCTCACCGGAAAATACTCTGATCCACCCTTCGCAGACAAGATGCCTTTCCTTCTCAAACTAAAGTTCTGAGGAACTAACACGCTTATCATTGTTTTATTCTCTGTATACTTATATATTTTAATCTACTAAAGAAAATTCAATACTTTTTCATGGATTCTTGAAAATATAGAACTTATGGATCATGTCATGATGGATACCACTAAATATAACCCTTTACATTATCAGCGATGCAACAGGAAAATTTTATCTACTTCTTATGAAAAGAAATGGTAATATCCGTTACGTTAGGGGAGGTCCAAATTTTCATATTTATCCTTTTTAAATATCTCACGAATCAGTCATTTCCGAATGGACCATTTTGTACACGATAATATACATGCTTACTCAAGTCTCACGAAAATGTAACCTACCAGAATCAGACAGTTCACTTCTTCGAAACATATGCATAGTATTGAGCCATAGGAACAACGAAAGCAATCACTAACAGCCCACCAACCACAAGTGTGAATTGTCCTCTTTTCTCATCAGTTTCCTCTCTGGATTTGAAGTTGGACTCTCTTTTGTTATCCTTGAGTTGGGGGCCACCAGGATCAGGAAGGCCATCAATAGCTGCAACAAGACGTCTGGCAGTGCTGAAAACTGCTTCATTGTACTTCTCTTCAGCAGCCAAGACTACAATAATGGAAACCAATAGCCCCACCATCAGAATCAAGAGCATTAGTGTACTTTCACTATGAAACAAAACAGAATTGTTCTGGGGTTGCTAATTCTCCTATATATACAGAACAAGTTGTCTAGACAGATAATACTTTATTAGAATAGTCATCTACACAGAGAAAAAACATGTGGTGATCGATAGTTCTGTGTGAACCTTCCCAAATTTGGTTTATCCAACAAACATTTAGAATTCATGCATCCAAACCCCATTTTTCTTGATAAAGAGACTTTTCATACCAACTTTAGCACTAAGAATGAAATCCAGATGCTGCATTAATTTTATCAATTGGTAAATAATTGAACGAGCTCTTGGACCAGAAGATATGTTTTTTAAAGAATCTTATTGCATGAACTGAATAACTAAGAAAAAGTCCTTATTCCTTCATTGGATTGTCTCAGGATCATTACAAATATATAAACAACTAGGTGAACTCTTTTGGAGTTTGTGTTTCTAGGTCCTGTTTATAAATCCTTAGACATGACAATGAGAAAGCTTTTTAAGCAGTTAAGACCTAAGAGTTATTGCATTTATCGTACTCACTAAATTGCTTACATGCTATTGTTAATGTTGATGAAGAGAATTAGACTTTTCTAACCTAGTATAAATAATCTATGAAAAGTAATATTCTCTATTATACTAATTCTCTGTACTATACTTCATGTCCTTACCAAGATTGTGAATCTTACTTATCCCCACTGTTTTCAATAAACCATTCATTGGAAATCAACCTCAATGACAGAATTAATCAATGTGCCCAAACAACAAGGAACAAAGAGGAAGTATTTCCTACCTGGAAGGTTCTCTGAGACGGTAGCATCAAGAACAGTATCTCCAAC
This sequence comes from Solanum piurae, assembly GCA_029582685.1. Taxonomy (NCBI): domain Eukaryota; kingdom Viridiplantae; phylum Streptophyta; class Magnoliopsida; order Solanales; family Solanaceae; genus Solanum; species Solanum piurae. The sequence continues at coordinate 28,704 of JAJOOO010007531.1, forward strand.
GGCCTTTACAAAATCAGGGCCACCAGTTATTGCGCCTTCCTTTTGACTTGTAACGAGCACAACTATACCCTTATCATTTCCTTGTTCAACACTAGGGTACCACTTCTCCAAAACTTGGTCAGCATACTCAAAAGCATCAGCTTTGCTCTACAAAACACAAAAGTCACCATTTCGATTATTTTTCCTTCCTCAGTATAGCTTACAGGGTTGAGGTCTACTAGCACATAAGTTTCTCCAAGACAAGAATTCACAAAAGCACTTAAGTACTTTAAGAGCATATCAAGTAGAAAATCACCATAAAGATTGACACTTTTCTTCTCAATAACTAATTATAGATTATTAGCAAGATAAAGAAGAGAAGAAAAATTACAGTGAGCTTGCGGACAGTGATGAAATTAATGTGGAAGCCTTTTCTCTTCTCCACATCAGACAACAATGCCTTCAAATCAGACTTTGTCACCCTGCTAAGCACACCAGCATCATCAACTACATATGAGTCCTTTGGTGGCCCTTCATTTAACACATCAAATTCAGATGCCAATGCAGAATCAGCAGACACAACTGGACAAAAATTAAGGGCTAAAGAAATAGCTAGAGCAGCTAATCCTTGCTGGACATGAGAAACCCAACTTTTGGGTACTGAAAAAGATTCTTTTTCAATCTGGGAATGCTGTTTTCTGAGGCTACAGCAAACTGGCTTAGTTGATCTGGGTAAGTGAGAAAGGGAAAGAAAAGGCTTTGAAAGGGAAGTTTTGGGGTTGAAGAGAGGAGAAAAAGGAGGGGAGAAAATAGTTTCCATTGGAAGAAAAACAGTAACAGATCAAAATTTGTTAGAAAATACAGAAAAAGTTGTTTTTGTTGCTCAGTGTGACACTGGCTGTGTGTTTCTGCTTCTCTTTTTTTGTTCATATTTCGGGTGGTTTGTGTTGTGTTATGTTGTGTCTCCTTCATTGGTTGTGGCTGAATCTTGATCTTGTATGGATAACGTTTTTCTCGAGAAACACAAGGGCATTCTGGTCTTTTCCTCTTTGTTTATAACAAAATAATCCAAGCATAAAAATTTGTATTTATAAGTTATTCGGTTCTTTTCAATTTAATTGCTTTCAAGGCTTTTGAATCTTGTGTTCAATTAAAAATATTGTGAAATATATTATCCTTATCTTAAATATATCACTATCATTATCTCGTAGGACAAAACTATTATTTTTGATATATCACAACTTAAATTAACATTTTTCTACTCTTTAACCAACATTGAAAAATATTTTGAAAAAGAAGTTAGTTCCTCCGTTTAAAAAAGAATTACCTACTTTTATTTTTATTTTGTTTGAAAAAGAATGACCCTTTTTTCCTTTTTAGTAAGTAAATTTTTATTTCAGTTTTCATGTGATATGTTTAAGGTCATAAGATTAAGAGTGTGTTTTGGTATGAAGGAAAATGTTTTCTTGAAAAACAAGTGAATTTCTAACTTATTTTCTCATGTTTGGTTGGAGAGTTGAAAATATTTTTTAATGTTTGGTTGGTGAATGAATTTTTTTCCAGAAATTTTTTTTTTTTTTTTTTAGCTTGAGACTAAAAAATATTCTTTAGGAAATAATTTATGATCCGAAAATCAATCCCGATAATTGATCTAGGACTAGATCCCGATGACCATTCCAAATCCGACCCTGAGATTTGACCCAGGACTTGACCAGACTTTCGACCCAAGACCTAACCCATGAAAAAAAATTCAAAAATATTTTTTTAAAACAATTTTTTTTGATGGGATGGAGTGGCTTTTAAAAAAAATGAAATATTTTTCAAAAACAATTTTTTAATTTTTTTTTCTTTTTGATGGGGTGGCGCAGGGTGGGGGGTTGGTTGGCGTTAAAAATGATTTTTTTAAAATTTGAAATATTTTCCAAAAACAATTTTTTCTTAAGAATTTTTTTTGACGGAAATTGCCGGGGGTGGCGGGGCGGGGGGGAGGGTAGAAGTAGAGGTGGCGTAAAAATGATTTTTTAAAAATTTGAATGGGGAGGGTCGGGTACGGGATATGGGTAGGGTAAGAGAAAAAACTAAAGGATAAAGTAGAGTTTTAGAAAATGTTTTTCTTAATTTTGAAAGAGAAGTCATTTTCCTTAAATTTGAGAAAATTAGTTGATTTGAAAAACATTTTCCAAACACTTCAACCAACCAAACATGAGAAAATTGGAAAAAATGTTTTCCTCCGTACCAAACATACCCTGAAAAACGTTTTGATACATTTAACCTAACTTTAATTTTTTACCACAATAGTGAAAAATATTTTTTATTTTCTTAAACTCCGTCTCAAGGCAAATTAAACCATTTTTAAAAAAAACGTAGAGAGTATTCTTTTTTTTAAAAAAAACATTATTTTTGATCATGTAAAAGAGTAAAACCAGGTGAAAAAAGAAAAGAAGGGTAAAAGTTAAAACCTAAAACCAAAAACCTTTTTTTTTTTTTTAAATGGTGACAGGTGGCAGTCCCTAAACGGTAAGCACTACCATCTTAACTTATGCTGCGAAGGAGCAAACAAATCCTCCTTAAACCCTCTTCTCAAATTCCAAAACCTCCATTTCCGTCTTGAATCTCCTTGATCACAAATGGCTTTAGGGCGATTGCAGACGCTTCGAAATCTTCGAAACATCTATAAAACAGTTGAAATTCAGGAGTTCTCTACCTTGTAAGCTGCTCAATTCATTATAATCTTTATACTCAAATTCGTATAATGCATATAAACTTCTTACTCCAAAGACTTGTTATATTTGATTACATGCGAAAACGAGTTAATTAGCGAAACAGCCAGCTCCCATTTTCCGTTAATATTAAAAAAAATGTATTTTTTTAGTATTTAAAGGTGTCTTTTGTATCAAATCTGACTCTTTTTTTGATACTGCAGGCTAGCCCGCTCAAGAAGCAATTCAAAATCTATTTCAAATGGTGAGTGTATGTTTTCAGTTTCTAATGCGCATTTGATATTCCATTTCTCGAATGGGTTTGTTGAAATTTACTTCATTTTGGTTGTGTTTAGAGGCTGATGGAAAGATACAAGTGGAATAGGTGAATGAATTATTTTTTATGGTTGTTGTTCTCACTTATGAGATCGGTTGCAATATGAAATCGTAAATTAAGCTGGTCTACTTGTAGCTGAATTGCATCATGTTGGAATAGATATGTTGTTTTCTGATTATCCTATCATTTTCCATTTCATTCATTTCAGTTCTTATGAGGGATAACTCTTACCTGTAATGAATTGAATAGTCTTTTCTTGTGATCCGATACCAAAAGCTGGAGCAATTTCTCTTGCTTATATAAATGGCCGGACCTCCATCCATGGAATAATAGATCTACTACAAAGATCTGTTCACTTGGTGAAAGACCACTCACTCTGAATCAATTAGTTTACTTTCTTCCTTCTTGTTTTATTTTCGTTGTGTTGACCTCTCTGCCTTTTAGAATTTGAACTCTGAGCTGTTAGTGGAACAAACATATTTCTTTGTTAAACTACCTACTCCTGGTGTTCAGTTCCACTTATCAAACTGAGGTGCATATCATCCTGCATCTATAAGGACCATGGAGGTATCCCCTGGACATCTGGAGATAAAATAATGCTCCGTTCAACTACGGTGAGTTAGATTTGAAAAAAATATCGAAGTTGTATTCAGAGGCAGCTTTCCTTTTTATAATTTAAATTTTGTGAGCATTTTATCTAAGTTTTAACTTGTCTGTAACTATTAGTTGTCTCAAGTGGTTTAAGCACCTTCTGTTTGACTGTTGATAGAGCATATTGAAAGTCCAGAGAGAATCATTAAGAATAACTTTATAACTAAGAATCCCAAAAAATTAGAAAACTTTATTTTAACCTAAACTTCCGTTATTACAGTTGTTTATAATTTTCTTATATTAATTATTAAGTAGCCTAAACTCCGATATAAGAGTTCTCTTATATACTGTTCACCAACCAATTCAACAAGAGCTTTTATCTCCTCTTCTTATTTCACATGAAATAAGGAAAGTTTAGGCTAAAGGGAGTTTCGCAGCAGAAGAGGTGAATTTTCTGTGGAGTCTATGGAATCCCAATTGATGGTTGACACTCTTATGGTGTGTCCTTATCTCTTTTAGACAGATCAAAGTTCTTTTTGAACTGTTTCAATATTATTTTAAAATTGGCTGATCAGTGAATCTGTTGCTGTCTCTTCTGTACTATTGTCCTTGTTAGTTTGCTCACTTTTTCTTCTAGTGGAATTGATACTCCTGATCCTTTTCCTTGTAGCAATTGTATATCCTTATTTTGTTGAATGAGAGCTTTGATTACTCCCATCACTTTTACTTTCCGTCTAGACGCAGGAGCCAATAAGCTATGGTTACATGCGATCAGTTACAACAAAAGCAAAAGCTCCAGCCCAAGCACGGCAAATGGTAACAAAATTGAAACTCTGCTAGTGATGAATAAATATGCTTGGTTTCATTTTGGTTGTTACTTGTTAGTGTTAAGCACATTAATCTGTTACGGCCTTTAGATTATTCTTTTGATGTGGTAATTTTCTCCCTTGGTGACTTGGACCCACAACCTTAAGGTTGGAGATAGATGTGCTTTTCACTTGAGCTACCCTCTCTTGTCAAAAGAATATTTTTTTTATGATTAAGTTGGATAAACATTTAAGCTTTAAATTTTTTCCGTCTATAGGGAGCAGTCAAAGTGTCTATGCTGAGTCCTGGAATCATATATGAGCCTTATGTCCCTCGTGAGAAAATCCCATTCTGGAAGCGGTAAGTAAGACTTCTCATGCAATTGGCTTTTGATTTTGGTTGCTCGCTCTTCTGATTAATATCTGAATACAAGAGATCTTTTCTGGAATCAGTTTTAGTCTATATCTAACAGAGAGAAAACTATTATGGTATTTAGGTAACTTTTGGTGTGGCAGTCTAGGACCGTCAAATTCTTTGTTCTAGTTACAAACTGACATTGATTAGGACAGGATGGATTGTATATGCTCACATAAGACATTATCCAAGGAGAAAATATAATGTGGAGAAAACTAAGGCAAGCTAAATATGGACAACACGCACCATGGTGCACTAATGAGGTAGTAAGTTCTTATGGGGTTGGTATACCGAAACATATAAGAAATCAATGGACTAATATTAAGTTATTAACAATGTCTAGTTCAAAGTGGAAATAGGAGGTGCTTTGAAGACAAAAAGGAGATGATTCATGTTGTCAAATATAGATGTGTTCAAAATTTGTACTATTGGATGAAAGTAAATTTTGATTTAAATATGTATGACGTGCTGGACTTGTTAGAATCTTTGAATCTGTAATGTAAACCAAGTCCTGCTTTTTGTACTTGCTGGAGTACTATCTTGGTACTGTATGTCTTATTCAAAGTAGGGAATGTAAGGAGAATTCACCTTGGCAGATGCATGGTTAGGTCATACACTCCTTAAAGAAATGTTTTTAGATCTCTTTTGTAGTGATGCTGATAAAAAGGTCACAGTAGCTGAGTGATTTATAAATAAAATTAGAAGTGCTCATTCAGTGATTTGGAGTTCTTTACACTTCGCGATCATGCAAAACAACCTGTGTTCAACTTTTCAAATCTTGATACCAGGTATTTCACTAGAAATGGTTGGAAAAGGACAAAGGAGGATCTTACTTCAGAGGTAATTATTTGTGCATCTGACCATTCTATATAAACTCATTTGTACTGCTACTTGACTACTTCACAAAAATAAATTGTTTCAAGATCTACTATTCTTAAGTTTTTAACCCCTCATGGCATGTTCCTTCACTTAGATTCGGGGTTAATAATAAGAAATTATGGATATTATTTAAGGGTGACTATGCGAAAATTTCCTATTATATGCCCTTTATCTTCATTGTCATCAGCTTTACTCATCAAATTTGTCTTTGCAGCTTAAAAATGCATACGCCATTGCTAAATTACGAAAAACTGGATATTCAAAAAAACAGTTCTATACTGAAGCTGTTAGCATATACAAAGAGGTGTTCTTTCAATTTTGTTCTATTTTTTTCAGTACTTTAGACTTCTTGGGTGATTGTCGTTCTCTTGTTTCTGTTTACTACTTACATTTTCTATGTTCAGCATTTGACTTGCATGTACTTCTGCCTTTCCCCTTTCAGATAAATACCCAAATGGCAAACGGAGGAAAGGGAACTTTGAGGAAATTAGTTACGGAGCATATGTACTCTGTAGGTTCTTATACCTGGTATTTTTATTCTGAATTCACCCCGAGCCTTCAATCTTGCTGCTTAACCTGGTCATTTGGATGAAACAATGAGATTATGCTTTTGGCATGGGTTAGGTCCTGTTTGTAATGAGTGGATCTTGGACCACTTCAATTTTCATACATAGGCCATGTTGGCTGTCGGATTGGTCCACAGTTATCTATATTTGTCATGGGTTATTTAATTAATTCACTCTTTCTGACTTCAAACTTAAAACTAGTCTGTTTGACATATTTCTTCCTTTGGTCTTACAAGACAGGCTCTCAAGAATGAGATCAAGCAACGAGAATCAGTGTGGCCTACTGTCTACTGGGAACTAATTGAACCAATTGTAAAAGTGCGAACTCTGCGAGCTCGATTGGCAAGTACCAAACCTTAACCATACTTAAGCTTGTAACTGCCTTGGTTTGCATGTGTAGGAACATTATGTAACTACCAGGACACTAGGTGGAACTCAAGATGATTACCTTTTCCATGTGATGGATATGATCTACATTTTTTGTCTCTCTTATTTGGTTTGTCAGGATCAAAGCCTTTTATGCTGACCCTTTATAAACTCTGTCTCGGGTTCTGATGGACACTTCCCTATGTGATGGATAGATCTACATTTTTGGTCTCTCTAATTTGGTTTTTCAGCAGCAAAGCCTTTTCTGATGACCCTTCCATAATTTTTCTTCCTGGGTTGGTTTTGGTAATTGTCTTTCTTGGAGAAACCGTATTCAATGGGGTCGATGACGAAACACATCAGGGTTTAAGAAATTGTGTACTAGAGCTTCTGATAATATTTTTAGTTTTTGTACCCGTCTTATTGCCTATATCTTTTCTTAAGATGACGTTGCCAACTTGCCACGTAATTGATTGGGGAGAGAGTGCTAGTTTAACTGGGATGATAAATATTAAAGCCCTAGAGGCTATTTGATATTGGAAGTTGTTGAATTGCTTTTCTACTCAGTTTTCCATATCAGGTAGTACTATAAATGTTGTATTTCTTATATTTTTTAGGCGAAAGCAAACTGTAGAGAGCTCATAATGTCAAAGATGATGTGAACTGAAAGTGTTTTTTTTTTCTGTTGTTAAATTGTTTATCCTTCGCCTCCCTTCAATCACTTTTCACGAATATTAAGAAATATAACAACAAATGGAACCTCTATCATGTAAAAAGGGGAGAAAAAGGAATTTCATTCTCTTTAGATTTTCTCTCCACCAAGTGATTATTCGTGTGGAAGTTTTGGCGTTTGAGCTTTTGCCCCTTCTTAGTTGTGCAATGATAGAACTCTGTGGCTGCTTCTTTGCAGATTGGTGTTGATCGAAATGATCTGAGTAAAGTGTTCATACAGCTTACACTTGAGTTTCTGGCTAAGCAGGTAAGCTGGCCAGTAATTTAAATATATTCTGTTTTGAGTTCATTTGATGCTGATGCCTTCTCCTGTCAATGGTGTTGTAGCTGTTTCAAGTTTTCTGCATCTCATGATTGTAATGCTTGATTCGGTTGTGAAATTTGACATCCAGTCCTGTTAATATGACCAAATAGCTGCATAATTATTATTTTTTGAGAAAGAAAATAACTGCATAATTTGTCTATATTACCACACCTTTAAGACTTTACCTGGCGGATAACCTTTGTTTATTGCTAATCAACATGGCAATCAAAGACATCCATTTTATAGAGAATTACTTGGAAAAACAACTCGAGCAAAAGATAATGTCACCATTCTGATTGTAACTTGAGAAAAGAAGAAAGTGAATAGGTGCCGATTGGTGTTCTCCTATCCCTAGTACCCAAAGAGGATTCTGTGAACACAACCTCAAACTTGAATCATGGCATGACAGGTGGCAATGACTTTACCTATTTGCTTGCTTGTTTTGATAGACTATTTTAGCTCATGAAATTTCCTGCTTGCTAGGAAAGAAAGAAGAGTATTGGAAGATCACTTTCTAGTTTCCAACTGCTTATTCATGAACCAGTGACCTCTATACCCAAAACAGATGCACTAACCATACTGTGCTTGCAAATGTCAATGACTTGTAGTTGATGATGAACTTGCTTCGTTGTCTGTTAATGGACTTAAGTTAACTGATTGCAGATTCTGTCACATGAGTTAACAATTATGTTTATGCTGTGGTCACATAGTGTATAATAAAGAAAAGTCAGGATATATTAATTTTCATGGTTGTTAAATTAACCTAAAAAAGGAAAGAGTTCTATTGGCATCATATCAGTCTTACCTTGAAACTAAGAGATCCTGCTGCAGCTTATGGATAAGAAAAGTCATAAACCCTTATCTTGTTACCTTTAAACTAAGAGACCCTGCTGCTATTTGTGGATAAGAAAAGGAATAAACCCTTATCTCGTTACCTTAAAACCAAGAGATCCTGCTGCCACTTGTGGATAAGAAAAGGAATTAACCCTTATCATATCACCTTAGCAAAATTAGTTTATAAATGAAATAATTGGAGAACAGCCTTTCTCATGTTTTACTAGTCCAAAGGAACTTCGTTTAGTTTCCACGAGTGCATCAGGTTTTACTTTTAATATTTAAAATTTAAAAGACTAACACATCTTTTGTTGTAATGCAGTCTAGGGTTATTAGAAATGATTATCCTATGTTGATATTAAGCTTTTTTTACAGAAGTTTGAGGCATATGATGGGAAAGGAGCTGTTGTCTCTGGAGATAGAAATAAGGAGGTATGTGATAGAGATTCTGTATAATGCAGTGATCAACTGAATTAGCCATCCGACATTGCTATGAAGAAAGTCACTTTTCTACACTCCAAAGTTGAGGAATGCTGAACCAGAGTTTGTTATTTACTCTAAGTTAATGGCTCCATATCTTACAAATATATCTGGGATATTAACATATGGATTGGGAATTTGGGATGCCAGAAGCATTACCTTGCAAGCCTCCTCTTATAACGTTCTATATTTTCTTTTCTTTTTTTTAAAAAAAAAAACAAAAAAAAAACAGCATTCCTGGTTGCATCTAGTAAAGGGCTGCTAAGTCACCATAGATAATACAATGAGACCCTACAAGGTCTAATATTTGGTATGCTGAAATTTATAGTTTTCCACCGTCATAGTAGTTATGTTAGTGAAGCATGTTGGCAACAAGTCCTAGTGTCCTACTATGTGTGACTGCCTATGCAATAGTAGTAGAAAACACCATTTTTCTCATTTGTTTTTTCCCATCCAGGTCTTGGTACGTGATATATGGGTTTTTGAGAAGTCTCTCTTCCACCCTGGAGCATACTGGCGTTTATGTGGACGAATCAAAGTTTAGATAGACTATTGTGAAGAGGGAGTGATACACTTCAATTTTGTAAGATGCTAAGATTTGTAACTTATCCAATCCTTAGACACTACATGTCTTTGTTTCTCTCAAGCTAATCAGTTGGGACTTCCTCATGGGTCGAAGAGTACTTTCGTGTGCCTTATCCTGGAGTCCATTCAGAAAATTTCCTTCAGACTTGTGTATCTGCCATTTTATGACTTAATAAGCAGTGCGGTCCTGAATAATCGTTCTTAGAAGAAAACCCTTAAAGATGTATTTTTAGTTTTTTATAATTGTTTTGAAGTGTTGTCAGTGTGATTTAAGGGAATGTCTCTCATTTGACAAGTATTCTCCCTTGCTTCTTTGCTTGGTAAATAGTAATCCATCTCGTTTTGTTTCATTCTCTTTCTTCATGTGCTCTTCAATCAATTAGTATTTCATTGTTGGAAAGTATTGCACTTCAGTTAAAGCTGACCAAACCCCTTAATCCTCTTTATTAGTTTTCCAAGTTCAATTGGTTTCAATTCTCAAGCTGAGATTGACAATCAGAGCCATCTTCTTGGTTATCTTTTTGTCCTTAAACTCGAGTTGAGAAAGGGCAAGGAATAAAACCTTGATTCTCTATAAAAATTAGCTTTATGGAGGGGGGAAATAAGATGCTGTCAGGCTTTGGCTTTGATTTGCTCTCAAGAAAAGAAAAGGAACGTTGCTCGTCTTTGCAGAAAGAATTTAATGCAACAGCAGTCTAAAAGCCTGCATTATTTTTTTAATTTCCTTTCTTGAGATAGACCCAGAAATGGACCAAGGAGAAAACAAGATCCAGCTCTTTGGCATTTTTAATGAGTTCTTATGTTATATCATGTCTTTTGGGTGTCCTGTGTGTTTCAGTCTATCCATCTGTCAATGGCTATTCAACTTGTTCAAGGATACTGCTGCTGGAATAGCAGGTCAAATCTACATGATCACGAGTTTGGATTTATCTTGGCGCAATGGCTGGCTTATTGTCGATAGGCTTTATGAATTTCTTGTGCAGAGCCTTGCTGCTGAAGCTACCAAACCTGTAACTTTGGGTGATCCCATGGATTACAGTTTGGTCAATACAAGCCAATCTCGATCTAATCCAGGTAATGGAAATCACTCAACCAATGAACATGTTGTGCATTCTGAAGATTCGAGTTCTCGTGTAATTCCCAAGCTGGAAGAAGCTGTAGTTGAAGATGATCCTGTCCTTGAAAATGAAGAAAGTGAGCTTTCTCAGGGAACTAGTGAAGAGAATGAAGGTGACAAGATTGTTGAGGAAGAAGCCTCTGGACCATCAATGGAAGCTCAAAATAAAGCTCCAAAGAAGATGGTTAGCATAAATGATAATGTGGAGGAGATTTATTTCAGTAAGAAGAAGAAGAAAAAGAAATCAACAGAGAAAGTGCCTTCCAACAAAGAGGAAGTAAAAGAAGAGCCAAAACCATTGAAATCAATTCTCAAGGTGGGCTCTAATGTAAATGAAAATTGGGATGAGAAATAGTAAATTCATAGGTGCGCAAATAACAAAAAATTACTAGTAAATTATACTTGTTAATGACGCACATTGCGTTTGGGATATGAAATAAGTTATCACTCATTAGTATCTATGAGGTGTTATGGTCATATCACATATGGTTGACAGGGCATTGTTTAAGATTGAACGACTTTTTATAATATTGACAATGCCTCATTCAGATAGATTGGTTCAAACTTGCTGATTGGATATGAAAATTTTAATTTAATAACTTATTGACGTCCAAATCTATATCCAGATTTTAGTATTAAAATAAAAACTCACATTGATATTTACCCCTAATGGAACACTTAAGTTTAACATTAAGAGATAGCAATTTTAAGTAAGAACATATATTACTTTAAATTTTATGTTCATTTCATATTCCAAGAATAGAAAAAGGGATCTCACCTTGCCATGAAGCATAACTCATATCCTTTTTCTTTTATAGCATGAAACATACTCATATTCTTCAAAATATACACTAAATATAATTGCATTTGCAACATTTATTCCTCCTCAAGTTAAAGAAATCTAAAAACACTAGATACTCATCTCATCAAAATTGCTAATAGCTTTACGAAGAACAAATGATTTTAAATAGTTTGATCAAACAAATTAATAATAATAAGTATATAATTATGATCTACGCGCACACACCCATCCACCCAAGAGAAATCTTCCTACTCATTCCATAGTTTCAATAGTCAAGATCTCCTCCTAGTTTGTTTTTGTCTTTACTTTGTTATAGATATACATAGTTTTGGACATTTTACCTAGTTCTTGATGTCAGCAGTGACATCTTTCCATTGTTCAATCAAAGAGCCAGTTTGGAGATAATACATAATTAATGTATATGGCCTATGGGGGATGAATTGATAATTTTATAGCATATTCCTTTAAGCAAAGTTGCAATACACTTTCCTCAAAAAGGCAAATTGAGAACAAGATTCCCTCCCCTTTAGCAGCCAGCCCAAACGTAAAGAGCCACTTTGGACGATAATAAGGTAAAGAGGGGTCCAAAGAATGTCAAAATGGGCAGCGGCTGTTCTTCTCCATCAATCTCACTAACTACCATAAGCGCTACCTCTCCTTTTCAATCCCAAGAATCACTATCAAACTCTTTAAATTTCTGCTCACCTACTAGATTCTTGGAACCCCATCTCCCTAAATCCTCCAAGATTTTCATACCCAAATCCCCATTGAAGTGTGCTAAAGTGCACAAAATGCAGACCCAACTGGAAGATTCTGCGAAACCCATTGTCGATCCTCATGATATCGACGCAAAATTGGTGCAGAAGCTCGCTAATGATGCCCTTGTCTGGTGCTCTCTTCGTGGACTTCTTGTTGGTGACAGAAATTCGGAGGTCAGTCTTTATGGCAATAGAAACTGCTCTTTTTACATCACAGAGAAAGAAGTTTGTATTACTGAATTATCTATGAAAAGATCAGATTTTGTTGATTTCTTTTACTGTTTTGATTAAAGATTGGTGCTTTATTTTCCTTTTCTCCTTTGTTCATCAAGAAGTGGTTAGGTGTTATTGTTATTGCTTTCATGTGATATTTGTGCCTTTTGAAATTTGAAGAGGTCAGGAACTGTTCCTGGTGTTGATATGGTTCATGCTCCAGTTGCTCTGATACCAATGTCATTTCCTGAAAGTCATTGGAAGCAAGCTTGTGAAGTTGCTCCTATTTTCAATGAACTCGTGGATCGCGTGAGTCAGGATGGAGAATTTCTGCAGCAATCACTGTCTAGGTTGGTACACATAATTGCTTCTGTGTTTGCTGTTCACTTAAAGCATGTACTGGAACAGAATACACAACTCTCTAGTAAGTTGGAAGAGATAATGGTAGTTCTTTTAGAGTTTTATGAAACTTAATGCAATTTTCTGCAGGACGAGAAAAGTTGATCCTTTCACCTCCAGGCTACTAGAAATCCACTCCAAGATGTTAGAAATCAACAAGATAGAGGTACATCTTGATATCATACAATTTTAATTTCGAGATATGTGCGTACCACAATTTTAATTTAGACTTGTTCTGTTGTTTTGGGTTGACATACAATTTTGATATTCCTAATGCACATATGATATCAATCACCATGATTTTGATTGGCCCCTTTATCATTGGACTTGATGTTACTCAATTTGCCTGATAGTAATAAAAAATTCTCCTTGTTGCTTTAGATGTTGCCATATTTGATCATCAGGAATGGAGAATCTGTCATGTATTTCTTCATCTCCAATCGTTATAAGAAGGCATTATTCATTTATGTGCCTAAGTCGACTTATATTAGTTGTAGGAGTATTTTATTGTTTCTTTGTGTAGGAGAGAATTTCCCATTTGATATGACATTGATGTAGGAAATACGCTTGGGGTTGCATCGCTCAGACTATATGTTGGATGAGCAAACTAAATTACTTCTGCAAATAGAGCTTAACACAATTTCATCATCATTTCCAGGGCTAAGTTGTCTGGTCAGCGAGCTTCACAGGTAAAATAATCTACGTTAACTTATGTAGCAAAGCTTCCACTTTTTTAATAATGAAATGCATTGTAATGTCCTTGTCTAAAAAAATTCAAAAACCTGGAGCAACAAAAACCTTCAAGGGCTTTAAACAAGCAGCTAATGATATCTGCAGTACGGTTGGGTAAATGGTGTGTTATAGGACAGTCTGGCATCAATACTCACTATCCAGAACTTTTGTTGTAATTTTATCAAGTTATTTCTTGGATTTTTGTTTTATGATGAAATCTTCAGTGTATGCATGCGTGAATATTGAAAAGATAGCCCCCAAGGCCTAGCTTAAGTGGCAAAAGGTGGAGGATTTGTTGGCTTAGGTCGCAGGTTCAAGCCCCACACCATGCAAAGCGAAGCCTAGTATTTAAGTGGAGAAGGGTAGAGGGGCGGGCCCATTATCCACCGAGTTTAGAAGGCTGTGATTGGTCCAAAGGGCGGGTCACAGATGGATTTCTCGATTATCAAAAAAAATAAAATATTGAAAAGATAACGTCAGATCATAAAACATCTAGCTCTTTCTCCTCTAAAGCCCATATAGAAGTTGATATTAACTGTCGTTTACAGGAGCTTGCTTCAACAATACAGAGAAGACATTGCATCAAATCCTAACAGAATTCCCGCAAACAATGCTGTAAATCAATTTGCTGAAGCATTGGCTAAAGCTTGGAATGAATATGGTGATCCAAGGTCGATTTGATTTGAGAGATTTTTTTGCTTAATGCCAGAAAGTAGGTCTTTGAAGTTGTACTAACTTTAATACATATTGCAGGGCTGTGATTATGTTTGTGGTTCAAGCTGAAGAGCGCAATATGTATGACCAGCATTGGCTTTCTGCATCATTGAGAGAAAGATATCCTACTTTCAATGATAGATGTGGATTTAATGTACTTATCATGGATCTAATAAAGGAATATAGCCATATTTAAGACACTTAAGATTATCTTGGTCTGAAGTATCAAAAATGCATTCTGTGTTACATCTGCAGTGATTTTTTCTTGTAAATTCTCCTAAAGATATTTCCTTAGCTTATAACACACATCAAGTTACAACTATCAGAAAGACACTGGCTGAAATTGATGCACTTGGCGAGCTTCAACAAGATGGTACCCTTGTTGTGTATGTAACTTTTCTACCAAAATACTGTGTTAAAGCTGTTAAATTTGCACTTACTGTATGGGAAGCTTAAAATCTTTAGGATTGCAGAGATGGTCAAGCTGTGGCAGTCATTTATTTTAGAGCTGGCTATGCACCAAGTGACTATCACTCGGAATCTGTAAGATTATTTTTATACTGCTTGACTATGGTTATGAAATTACTGGCTTACTTTTAAATTCCTATGCTTATATGTGCAATAACCACTATTTGCTGACATTAGAGGTGGATGTACAGTCAGATTTTTACATGGCTCGATTTGTTTGATAAATGTATCTGTTGGTATCTTTATGAATCACCATCTCATGCCATTTAACAATTCTTATCGAATCTGTAAATACCTGAAATGAAAAAAAGGAATAAGCAATTCCTTATTAAAAGAAAAAGGAGAACACAGTTCCAAGGGGGAACCTGTCTGGTTAAAAAACAGTGGGCAGGTTATTCCCTATTTTAGCAGGTATACTCTAGATCAGAATTTCTTAGATAGGGAGGTGAGAGAAAACATAGGTACACACAATTGGAGAAGAAAGAAATGAGCACATGATTTTGGGTGGAAGGGAAAGTGCTGTTTAGCACTGATCACTGGCTGAGGAGTAGTCAGCTGTAGTTTTCAGAGTCCAAAATAAGAGTAGCTTGTGACGAGATTCCTATGTTTTTGACATGGCATGGGGGTAAAAGCATTTTAAACAAAGTTAATGAACACCATAATCTAAGGCATTGCATTCTCCTGGTAAGTGAAATGGAAGCAAAAACAATTTCTAATTGAAATGGAACTGTTTGGATCTATGTTGCTCAAGACTCTTCAAAAACGTCGACAGGTGCATGTCGGATCCTCCAAAAGTAGTGCATTTTTGGAGGATCCTACACGGGTGCGGCAGCAATTTTGGAGAGTCCGAGCAACTTAGGTTTGGATGCCTAATTCAGGATAATGGACCCTGATCAGTTTCATTGTACAGTTAAAAGGCAGTCTCTGGTTCTTTTAGTTAGTCTTATGGATATTTAGCCTTTACTTTCTGCAAAATCTTTTGAAAGCATCTCTAAGTTGTGCACACACGTTTTTGGGTAGAGGCAGAAGTGATTCATAAGTACTGTTCAATATTTGAGATTATGAAAGTGGCCCAAATAGAGAGATCGGCCATTTACTATTGCATCTCGTTGTGATCTCCACTTAGTTATACACTTCCCAGTTACCTATCATTTTTGCTTGATCTGTTTTATGCAATTTATTGTAGGAGTGGAAAGCTAGGCTGCTGATGGAGCAATCACGTGCAGTCAAGTGCCCTTCAATTTCTTATCATTTAGCTGGCAGCAAGAAGATTCAGCAAGAGCTTGCAAAGCCCAATGTACTTGAAAGGTAAAAGCTTAACTCAAGTTGCGTCTCTTGTGATTCAGTAATTAGTAAACTTAGTGTGTTGATACAGGTGTTTAAATTTGAGTCTGGACAATTGTTTGGGATCTTCCCTCTCTGTAATGGGGTTCTGGAAAGGCAAAACTTAATGCATTTAGTGCTTTATAAACTGATTGTGATGAATATTGTCATTCCGTTGCTCTCTTTTCCTGTGGTACAAAAAGAAGGTAAAAAAATAAATGTCTAAATTAACAAGATATAGACAACCAGACAGTTTGAAGTAGAACGTTTCGTATAATTTGTAAGCTGGGAGCATAATGAATTCAGTTATGCAGTCATTGAGAAATTAACTTTTCCTAATACTCTATCTATGATTTGGTAAACTTCCGTCCTTGTTTATGAGCAGGTTTCTGGAAAACAAAGATGACATTGCCAAATTACGGAAATGCTTTGCAGGGTTGTGGAGCTTGGATGAATCTGACATTGTCAAGGATGCAATTGACAGGCCAGAATTGTATGTTATGAAACCACAACGAGAAGGAGGAGGTCTGGCTCATGAAATTGATTTTGTCTATATTGTAACTACACATCAAAATCATTAATACTAGATCCTCTTCTCACCTCAGGAAACAATATCTATGGGGAGGATGTCAGAGAAGCTCTTTTGAAACTGCAAAAGGAAGGCACTGGAAGTGATGCAGCCTACATTCTAATGCAAAGGATTTTTCCGAAGATCTCTCACTCGATACTAATGCGAGAAGGCATCTCTCATAAAGAACAAACCATATCAGAACTTGGGATATATGGTACCTATTTAAGGTAATTAGTGAATATGCTGTATTGCACCCCCATGGACCCACCCACCCCAATTTAACGTAAGAATGAAAAAGAGTAACTGCCAGAAAGGAGAAACGTTGAGACAACCTTTTTACCCGAAGCATGTTCCAGTCCCTGCTTTCAGCTTACGTTTGATTCATAGAATGATGTTACAAGGGATGCAGATTATTTGAATAACAAATGAGCAAGAATGATTATTTTTTTTGTAAACCTATGTTTTAAAATCATCGTTGCCCTCTAACATCTTGTGCTGATATGCACTTTATATGCAGGAACAAAACAGAAGTTTTAATCAACCAACAGGCTGGTTACTTGATGCGAACAAAGGTCTCTTCATCAAATGAGGGGGGAGTTGCAGCTGGGTTTGCAGTTTTGGACAGTATATACTTGGTTTGATGGAATTGGCTTGCGCGTTGACTCTATAACAAGGGTTGAATGCAGAAGCTGGACAAGTCATTTCCTACATTATGTTGAAACACCATGCTTTAGCCTGTTTAACCTTTCCTTGTTTTACATTGTATTTTTCTTGCTTAACATCTTTAATAAATAGAGCTCCATATCTGAAGGAAGCGACCAAAAGAATGATAAATGTCAATTCAAAGTTTTTGCCTTCAATTTAAACCAATTCCGCGTTTGGACTTTTTGTTACCCCAGGAGCTTTTACTGTTCTGTTGTTCATTACATGTAATTTCACATTTGTTGGTACTATCAAGATTGCTCACCTGCATTTTTGTTTTCTCCTATGTGATCTTATTAGGGTATGTGTGAAATATGCATTGCTCGATGTGATGTATCATCTAATTTATATTATGGATAATTGAGACGTTGCAGTTTTTCTGTTTGTAGAAGTTTAGAGCATGCAAATTCAACCAATCATCAACACTAAACCACCTTCCATCTTTTTTTCGAAAAAAAAAATACCTTCTATGTTTTATTTTTTCCTAGCCTACCATTACAAGCTGTGAACAGGTGGGAAAACTAGTTTTAAGTAAATGATTACCTATACTTGGTGTTAGTTTACTCTAATTAAGTGATCAATTAATGTGAGAAATGTAATTAACTATTGCTTAGTGATAACAATGTAGATGACTGGGACTGTTGAGAGATGTAATTAACTATTGCTTAGTGATAACAATGTAGATGACTGGGACTGTTGAGAGATGTAATTAACTATTGCTTAGTGATAACAATGTAGATGACTGG